>CM029018.1:78072843-78368486 GCA_016801055.1 Panax notoginseng
TGTAACATTCCAGAATTTTAATTGTAATATTTAAATATTTATTGAATTTTATAAATATTTAGTGGATGTGTTTATAATAGAATAAATATTTGTTTAATTGATTTGATTTGATTTAATTAATTATTTGTTAAATAAATAATTGATAAATTAAGGAAATTATTATTATATTGATATTTCAATTTAATGGTTAATTATTTGTATTGAGTTATATGATTAAATGTTTAATTTAATTAATTGTTATGTGAATTAATTAAATTAAATATGAAAGCTTGACTAAATAAAGTGTGACAAATAACTATATTATAAGGAGTTATTAAAATAAATTAAAGTACTTTAATTTAGTTTTTAACAAACAAGGCTTAATATATTAATTCTTTAAATTTAAATGATTTGCCAAACAAGGCCCTATGGCTTTTGAAATTCTTTTAATTTTGAATTATAGTATAAAAAAATTAAATAAAATAAATTAAAATAATAAATCTAGTATATTTATAATTTATACGTTGGTTTTGTTGTAACTGACATTTTATTAAGTTGGCATATTAAGGTTGTCAGTTTAGTTTTACGTATAATGCATATTGTCTAAGCCTAAGCCTAAGAAAAGCTACAGAGAAAAATTACAGAGAATTATTGAGAGAATTGAGAGAGAGTTTGAGAGTAAAACCTGAGAAATTGTCTGCAATTGCAAGATTGTGCAAACTAACTTGAAGGTATGTTCACAACTTTGATATTATATATGCATATATGGGTTTCACGGCAAAAATTGCATGGTCTGTAAATTTCAACTCTTCGAGTTATTGCTATATAGTTTGTATGTTCAATCAAGGAAATCACATGTTAAATTTGTTTGACAGTAGGAAGAAAATTTGACAATATATGTATTCTTTGTATGGCTCAGGTAAGTACCAATTTAGATGGTCAATTCTTATGTTAAACTGTAAATTGAAGCTTGTATATGTTAGTTAATTGAGATACGAACATAACGTAATTTGAATGAGATGATTTGATCATGTATTGAATTCACAGTGTCTATTTTTAGGATGAATGTCAAGAAAATTGAGTTTTTATGAAAAACATGAAAATTGAGAAATTAAAATAGTTTTAGTTGTTGATAAATTGTGTTAAGTGGTTGTAAATGTTAGCAAACATGTTTATGATTGTTGTATATTTAGTTTACGTGTTGATATTACTGTCTATTGGGTGAAATTTCTATTTGTTGGGCTAAAGTCAACTACTGTTCATTAGCCTTCTCTGCGTCAGTCTGAACACCAGCGCAGCTACGCCGGTGCCAAAGCAAAAACGGCACAGTTGTGCCGGTCCCAAGTTGTATGGCACAGCTGCGCTGTACCCTAGTTTGAGATGTTGAAGTCTGCTGCTGCTACAGATTCTGTTTTACCCCTATTCATGGACTAATGATGTGTTAGAATGTCAAACACGTTACAACAAGGTTAAAACATAGTTGTATTATGTAGTTAGTAAATTCAAAGTTTTAAATGAATAGTGAACTATGAAAATAACATGTTGTGTATTATTAAGTGTAATGAATAATAAACAGGTGTTGTGAGGGTGAACACACTTGAAATTTCTGATGTTTATATAGTAGCATAAGACTTGTGCTAAAATGATAAGTTTGGTTAGAAATGTACATATTATGGTATATTAACATATTTAATAGGTATTGTGGTTCTAAACATATGTGTAGGTGAATGCTAAAATTTGATATTATAGCTTACGCTCGAGGTAAGTTTCTAAACCCTATCTTTTTACAATTGAACAAGCTTTCTAACTCTACACTTTCGTGGAGCTAGTTTAATTATTGTCATGCAAGTTTACTTCCAACTGTAATTTCGCAAGTTCTTGTATCTAGTTTGTTCATGATGATGCAAGTTCTCTAAACTTTGGTTTTACATTACGCAAGTTATTCTTGTACTTAACTTGTTAAATAGCATGCAAGTTCATTTAATCCAATATACGGTTGTTGAATAGTTGTTATGATTCAAGGGCTATTCGTTTGCATGTTTAGTAAGCAATTCTAAAACTTTAACCTTAGCTTAGTGTTATTCAAAGCAATGTATGTAAATTATTCAATACTTATGCTATTAGATTATCCCTAAAGCATTAACTTAGAATGCAATGTTTATTCATTTATGATTATTCCATAACAGAGTATTGTTACCTTTTATTCAACTAATCTTTAGTTGATGCTCGTTGAATTCCAAATTACCCTGAAATATATCTAAACCAAACTTACTTTGGTATGGACTTGTAATCTAATAACTGAGATGAACAACCCTATTATTATGGGTTTACGCTTAGCGTTGAAATGGTTGTGCATAATACATTGTACGAAGGATTGATCCCCCTAAGTACGTGGAGTCCTTATAGTAATATTACTGTTAAAGTTAAAGTTGAAAGATTACTTATAACTGTGAACATGGTTCGTGGTTATTAGACCCTCAGTAGTATATGTTGTAATGTTAATAGAATATATCATTCAGTTCTATTGAGCCTATTATTTGGCAAATGTTGTAATGTTAATAGAACATATCATTTAGTTCTATTGAGCCTATTATTTGGCAAATGGTGTGATGTTAATAGAATATATCATTCAGTTCTATTGAGCCTATTATTTGGCAAATATTGTAAAGTTATTTATTCTTATTTCAAGTGAGCTTTGTTTGCTCACTCTTGCATATTTTTACACTTATTGCAGCTATGGTTGAGAAGGTAAATAAATCTACAACTAGCAAAGAAAAGGGAAAAATATACAAGTGATGAAGACTTGTAATTTTGTTTTATCGTTATGATGATAGACTTTTAATAATTATGTGATGTAATAATTTAATTTCCGTATTTGAATGATTGTAATTAAATGTTAGATAACCTGGAAGATAATGTTTTTATTAATGTAATCCTGTGTGGGCAGGTTTTATTATTCAATTATATTATGATTGGGTAGTTAGATATGAATGTTTTGATTAACTGAACACCAAATTTTTAGGTAATGAAGTACCGGGATTTAGGGGTGTCACAGTAAAAATGTTATTTGTCTTTTAGTTTTAATGACATTTTTGTCAATTGCCCTAACCCTTGGGGTTTAGGGTTTGAACCCTTAGGGTTTAGAGTTTGAACCCTTAGGTTTAAAAAAAATAAATTCTAGAATTTCCAAATTAGGTTTTCAAAATCGAAAATTAATATTTCTAAATTATAATTAGAATTTTCTAATTATATTAAAATTTTCTAATCATAATTTAAATCTTGCTAATTAGGATTAGTATTTCCTAATTAAAATTGATAATTTAGCAATTAGGGTCAAAATTAGTTATTGGGGTTTATAACCCACGAAATAGGGTTTTAAACAGAAAAATAATTTTTCTAATTCAGAAATTATGTTTTCTAATTAGATTATAGTTTCCTAATTATATATAACTTGAAAATTAGGATTAATATTTCCTAATTAACATTAAAATTATTAAATCAACAATTAGGTTTTCCCTAATTATAAATTAGGGTTTCTAATCCAGAAATTAGGATTTTCTAGATCAGTTAGGGTTATCCCTAATTATGTTATTATTAATAACGTTTAAACCTTATACTATCATTTGCATTCCCAAATTAGGGTTTTATACACCGAATTAGGATTTCGAATTTTCAGAACTGAAATTAGGGTTTCCAAAACCGATTTTAGGATTTCTTAAAATTCGTAAGAATTTTCTAACTGAACGTTGACGTTCTTAATATATACTTAGGGTTTGTTACAAATATCGTTTATCTGGTCAACCCTTGACCCTTAACCAAATATTGTACATATATACAACCATATACACAGAACATATTCACGTATTCCCTAATGTTGAATAATTCACCAAAATCCTTCACAGAATTTTCAAATCCTCAAAATTCCTCCTCAAAAATATCAAACGCATACACTTATTTTTTGTCTAGGTTCTAATATTGAACCTTAAATCAATTAATTAAAATTTTAAAAATTTTCTAAATTATCGGGTTGTCACATTCACCCTTTCTTCTAAAAATTTCGTCCGTGAAATTTACCTTACACCTTACACCATACACCATACACCATACACCATACACCATACACCATACATACTCAACCTTACATGCTACCCAATACATTTCTCACAAGAATTAAAACTTTTCAATTGTGCTGAGGGGTTATATAGACTATTGTCTGTCATTTTCGTAAAGGTTTTTATGGAAGTTTATCCGCAAACCATCATAACTTACGGACATAGTGGGTAATTAGCCCGGTATGCCATGTACTTATTAAGTACTGCTAGTCGAATCTGTTTCTCGTCACTGCCATAGGCACAAAATTTTTTACCTCAGTCTTATTGGATTCCGCACCAAAATAATTTGGTTCGGGAAAATTTTCAAAGAACTCTTAGAGTTTTCATAATATTAGTATAGCTGAATCGAATAGCGTAGACTCATATTAATAATTCAATTCAATCAAATTATTTAGGTGTAGCCAAACCCCGTTGGCAAATTAAAAATTTTAAAAATATTTTTGAGAATGACGTCATGATGCCGTACTGTATTACCAGTCCATTTGAGGATGCCGTCATTATATGACTTTGTCATAACACATCATACAATAGTGGAATAATGATTTTTTGATCGAATTCAACTCTATCATTTTTTATCATCTCTGCACCAGGTTACATGGTACATGAGTGATAAATAAAAGATATTTTGATATTTCAAATCATTTGTGTCTAGCTAAAATAAGTAGCATAGACTATACTTTAAACCGTTTCAAAAATGATTACGAGTCTATATATTTTTTATTTTTTATTTTAAAAGCACATAGTGCGTATTTAGCTTGATGTCAAAATTTCGAAGTCTAGCATAGCTAGCAGTTTTGGAAAACTTATGTCTCCACTAATAATCATTTGCTTCATAATCTATCTATTCATATTATCCTCAATACTCCATTTACACACAACTATACCCAGTTCGTCAAACCACACTTATGAGTTCATGAACTTGCCACAATCATATGAGTTTAAGAACTTGTCCTAGTCAGACCTTTGGCGTCCATTTCCTGAGGGGTTCATAAACATATCATATAACTATGAATCAAGAATGTCACATAAGTATGAGTTTTAAGAACTCGTACTTAACCTTATATTCTCTACCTATAACCTATCTATCTGCTATACACATGAGAAAGGAATCACCCTCTTAACATGCATGTAGCAAATAGCGTGACACAAACATTTCAATGATTATCATTGCCAGAAACTAAGTGATTTTTACACCAAGTACAATTCCCCGTCCATACAAGAAATCATACAACTCAGCTACTGACATGAGTCCTCAGTTGAAATCCCCGCCTAATTTAACTCACTTCTCAATACGAATTTCATTCAACTCGTATTCATAATCATTTCCTGAATATGTATCAATTCATAGTACAACTGACACTTAGCAATCTTGGTGTAAACTGTTCAATCATTAGATTAATTCTTCTCCCTGCTATCACCTTATTAGATCACGGGGTGACCTCATCGTATATATTACAATTCTATATCTTGATCGTTTTGTTTTACGATCTCCTTTCACTGTACTTTTAGTCTTTTAGACTCTATATATTCATCACTATTGTTCAACTTTATTATCAGAGTTAGGGAACACTGTATCTTATAACTCGACGAGATTCGTCTTTGAGTCTTACCGACTAACTAACTCTATTTGAGTTAGTACTTATCCTAATCACTGCAGTTATTAGTCTCAGGTATTCCTACCTAAGGTTCATAACCTACAACTTTGATACTAATTGTGAGAGCCCCAAATTCGGGTCCTAAATCACCGCAGATCTAGCTCAATCATTCTATCACTAGTACTATTTGCGGAAGATATAAACATAAATTGTTTATACATTAAACATTACACACTATTCCCCAAGGTCGAGTAACCTTAACTTATACACAATTCATAACTTACAGTAACATTAATATCATACAATACTATTACAAATCTAATCGCACTCATTAAGTTTAAGTTGAAACTGTCTTTAACCTTTCCTTGTATCCGACGTATTCGCCTTAATCTGCAATGTTTATCATGATATAGCAAGGGTAAGCATGAATGTTGCTCAACAAGTTTAAGTTCAATAATTTAATGATATCATGATTGAAAGAATCTGAATAATAAGCTGCCTAAATTCAATAATATAATTGCGAACTAGCACGAACAAAATTTTAACTGAACAAGTATTAAACATGAACAAATATATCTAGACTGAATGGTAATGAAGGTGATCAGCCTTTTATACCTGACTTATACATGTAATATGTACAGAGTACAATTCTACAATGGCAATCAACAATGATTATCCATAAGCATATCTGAATGAAACAACTCTTAGTAGAGTTAAGTAAAACTTGCTTGAACCGCTGATTACTACTACGCAATTTATAACGCTTTATCCGAAGACCTAATATTAGTAATATAGATCTCCAATATTAGAATAATATCATCACAATATAATACTATTATATATATAGATATACATAGAATAACCTAAACACATAACCCTATCAGTCTATAACACATATAAGATGTAACATTCTAGAATTTTAATTGTAATATTAAATATTTATTAAATTACATAAATATTTAATAGATGTGTTTATCGTTGAATAAATATTTGTTTAATTGATTTAATTTTATTTGGTTAATTATTTGTTAAATAAATAATTAATGAATTAATTAAATTATTATTATATTGATATTTCAATTTAATGGTTAATTATTTGTATTGAGTTATGTGATTAAATGATTTATTTAATTAATTGTTATTTGAGTTAATTAAATTAAATATGAAAGTTTGACTAAATAAAGTGTGACAAAAAACTATATTATAAGGAGTTATTAAAATAAATTAAAATAGTTTAATTTAGTTTTATCCAAACAAGATTCAAGGATATTAATTCTTTAAATTTAAAGGGTTTTGCCAAACAAGCCTTATGGCTTTTTGGATTTCTAATTTTTGAATTAAAATAAAATAAATAGAATAAATAAAATATAATTAAAATATAAATATAATATATTTATAATATATACGTTTCTTTTAACTGATGTTAGTTATTAGGATTATTAAGTTTATCAGTTTTGTTTCCTTTGCGCTTAGGTGCTACGTGACTTGGTATTTGGCCATATTGAGAAGTGAGTTTAGAGAGTTTGATAGAGCTTGACAGTGAAAGTTGAGAGAATTGAGAGAGAAATTAAGAAATTTTCAGCAACTTCAGAGTTTAGCAAGAATTGTTCGACCATTTGAAGGTATGTTCACAACCTTAGTGTTATATGTATATGTATTTACATGTATATGTGTTTCACGGCAAAAAAAAATCATGTTCTGTGTATTTCATCTCTTTAAATTATTTTTAGATAATTGGGTACTTGTGATTATACATGTTTATGATGATTAGAGTTTATGTTTAAGCAATAATTTGTATGCTAGTTTCGTTTGACAGTAAAAATTTTGACAGTATATGGAATTTTCATATGTTCATGAAAAGTATCAATTCTAGTGTCTAATTAGTATGTGAAATTATAAATTGAAGCTTGTGTATTTTAGTTCATTAAGAATCAAGCATAACGTAACATGAATGAAGTGATTTGGCCATGTATTGAATTCATAGTGTGGATTTTTAGGGATGAATATCAAAATTTGAGTTTTATATGAAAATCATGAAATTTGAGAAATTAACCTAGCTTAAATTGTTGTTAAATTATTTTAATTGGCGGAATATGTTCACAAACATGTTTGTGATAGTTCTACACCATTTTTACATGTTATTATCATTGTTTGGTGGGTAAAATTTGTGTTTGTTGGGATAAAGTCGGCTACTGTTCATCAGCCTTCTCTGCATTTGTCGGTGCACCGGCACAACTGCGTCGGTGCCAAGGCAAAAAACGGCGCATCTGCGCCGGTCTCAAGCCTTTGTATAGCGCAACTACGGCATACCCTGGTTTGAGATACTGATTTTTGCTGCTGCTGCACACTTGGAATAGCAACATAACATGGGTTAGGGTTGTGTTAACATGTCAAATGAGTAATGACAAGGTTACATCAACATAGTGAAATGTGGTTAGTAATTCGAACGTTGTAAAAGTGGGTAAACTTTGAAAGGGACATGTTTTGATTTAATAAACATGATAAATAGTGACTAGGTGTTGCGAAGATTAACACTTGGATTTTCTAATATTTGTATAGTAGCTTAAGACTTGTGTTAACATAACAAGCCTAACTAGAAATGCATATGTTGTGGTATATCTAATAGATGATGGTTTTAAACCTATATATAGGTGAAAATGAGTTAATATTATAGCTTACGATCGAGGAAAGTTTTCTAACTCTACACTTTCGTTGAGTTAGTTCTATTATTACATTGTGTAACTTCATTCTTTTGATTGAGCAAGTTTCGTGTATCTAGTTATTTATGATGATGCAAGTTCCAAAAATCTCATCTATTACATTGAGCATGTTTTAATTCTAAATTATTGGAATTCTAATCATTTTTGACTTACTCTAACTTGTTTATAGTTAAATAAGTTTCTTTAGTTTATTCTTTTACAATAAATGTTCTTGAACCTTAATTCCTTGTGTTGAATGGTTCAATCACTTTGTATATTTTATTACATGTGGAGTAAGCATTATGCCCAGCTTGCTATCAACTAATGCATGTTCGGTAACTAAAATTCTAATTTGATAAGATTATAGACCTAGCTTATTATTTTTCAAGCCAAGGTTTACCATTTCTTTATTTTGATCAATACTTATGCTCTCTAGTTATTTCAATAATGAGTCTAGAATATAGTCAGTTCACCTATGATTCTCAAATGTTCTAAGTTATGTTGTTATTAAACAACAATTGTGTTATCAAGCATTGTTGATTCAACTAGTTACCTAGTTGATGATCGTTAAACTTCAAATTATCCTTGAAAGCTTATCCAAACCAAACTTTCTTTGGTGCGAACTTGTATTGTAAATACTGAGATAAACAACCTTATTTTTAGGGGTTTACGCTTAGCGTTAAAATGGTTGTGCACAATACATTGTACGAATGATTGATCCCCCTAAGTACGTGGAGTCCTTATAGTTATATAACTGTTAAAGTTGAAAAATTACTTATAACTGTGGACATGGTTCGTGGTCATTAGACCCTCAGTAGTATATTTCAGAATGTTAATAGAACATATCATTCAGTTCTATTGGGCCTATTATTTGGCAAATGTTGTAATGTTACTAGAACATATCATTCAGTTCAATTGAGCTTATTATTTGGCAAATGTTGTAATGTTAACAGAACATATCATTCAGTTCTATTGAGCATATTATTTGGCAAATGTTGTAAAGTTATTTATTCTTATTTCAAGTGAGCTTTGTTTGCTCACTCTTGCATATTTATACACTTATTGCAGCTATGGTTGAGAAGGTAAATAAACCTACAACTAGCAAAGGAAAGGGAAAAATGTACAAGTGATGAAGAATTGTAATTTTGTTTTATCGTTATGATGATAGACTTTTAATAATGATGTGATGTAATAATTTAATTTCCGCATTTGAATGATTGCAATTAAAGGTTAGATAACATGGGAGATAATTTTATTAACGTAATCATGTATGGACAAGTTTTATTATTCAATTATATTATGATTAGGTAATTAGATATGAATGTTTTGATTAAGTGAACACCAAATCTTGTGGAAAGGAAGTTCCTGGATTAGGGGGTGTCACATAAGACTCGGTATCAAGTCAAACAATTGTAGTCTGAGTTGAACCCGATATAAATCTGACATCCCGATGGTCTAGTCGGACTTTTATCGAGTCTAAGTTCAATTAAACTCTTCCTAACACTTCACAATTATCTCAGATAATTTTAATATTAGTCAAAATAATTTTTATAAGCTTGTAATAATTTTTAAATAATTATTATCATTTATCATGATTTTTCAATCATTAGTATCGTATTTATATAATATAAATACCATAATATTCTATTATCATTAATATCTATTTATTATCAAATGTTAATGAAATACATGTCATAATATTATAATATACTTATAATATATAAAAGTATTTTTAATACTTTAAAATCACCTTTATATGATTTTTAATACTTTATATGATTTTTAATAGTTTAAGATCACCTTAATCAACTAACTCACTATACCTCTTATGTGAATTATAAATAAAGAAAGTTTAAGTTCAAGTTCTTTATCTGATTACATGTGATGTCAAGCATATCTCTACTCTAACATTCATCAAGATTCTATTCATTCACATAAATCAAGAACACATGCTATATTAATTATGTCTAGACTCGTATTTCATCTCTCGAGTTCATACAAATCCACAAAGAATCGTTGATCAGGCAATTCATAAATTCGCGCTCAAATTAATATAGATAAACCGGATAATAGCTTATTAAACTAAAATCAATGAAATAATAACTGAATAAATTAAAGATAACATCTCTCAATTACAAATATAAAATCAAAGTAGAAGAATAACGCATAACAACCTTCACTTTAGCCTTAATCCACAATCGATATAAACGTCTTCAAAATCTTCACTCTGTTGCTCACTATCCAATTCTGTCCTTAATCGCTGTCAATTGCTTTAATAGTTGATGATTTCGTTGTTTGTTGAGCAATATATATCCAACACCCGAGCTTTGGTCGAATTCCCCTATCATATAGAGTCCCAAAGCCATGCAAGTCCTCAATCCCATGTTCTAGCATAGTTCGAAGCAAGTTAGGACAACCCAAAATTCGACACCCACGTCCTAGTGGGGGTATTTGCATAGGACACGCCCGCCCCGATGGGCTAGACTACTACAATCAGGAATGAAGACCCCCCACCCCAGCGGGGGTGTAAAGGTTAAATATGTCCACCCTGGCGGGCTAGCCTTCTGTAAACTAACTTTGGATAATCTCTTAACTTGCTCAAATTTAGCTCCAATGCCTCTATTTTTCAATTACATGCCACACCAACCGCCCTACACATAAAACAACAATAAATAAGTAAAAAAAAAACATAAAAGCAAGGAATTAACACCAATTAAGCCTGAATTGGACATCGATTTGTGGATATAAAATCCACTTATCGAGGATTCCATTAGATTAGTTTAGAGTAGAAAAAGGAGAAAACACTAGTTCTTATGGGATGTGGAGATTGAAGCAACTTAGAGACCATTGAAGATTCAAAGTAGGAGCGAGGAGGGAACTTCAAATCTGCAGACAACAGATTCTATCTTCTTATCTTCTTCTATCTTTGTCTTTTAATGATTATTCAATTGTGGATTCTTAGTTTTAATTCAATAATCATGAACTAATTCTTTATTTGAGATTATAATGGATCTTATTGTGTAGTTTATTTTAATATGCTTCGCTATTATTTATTATGTTCTATTGTGAGGATTGTCAATTGTGATTTTGGACTTAATTATTTAATTGATTGGCCATCAATTACCGTGA
This sequence comes from Panax notoginseng, assembly GCA_016801055.1. Classification (NCBI taxonomy): domain Eukaryota; kingdom Viridiplantae; phylum Streptophyta; class Magnoliopsida; order Apiales; family Araliaceae; genus Panax; species Panax notoginseng. The sequence goes on from CM029018.1 coordinate 78,084,358, forward strand.
TAATCTATATAAACTCAATATATGAAGTTTAGATTTAGATCTGATCATGATAGCATGTGTTTGTGATTTCTACATAGATGGAATTCATGATTCGTGTTGAGGATAGAGATATGCTTTTATGCCATATGTAATTTTATAGAGAACTTGTGCTTAAAATCCTTTTTAATTGTAATTCACATAGAGATATAGTGGATTAGTTAATTAGGGTGTTTTGCTTAATTCTATCATCTGTGGATTTAAGTGAGTATGGGTGTTGTGCATCGAGAGGTGGTTTTATCTACTTTAGTGTTCTTGATTAACAATTCATGATAGAAAATAATTTATGAGAAGTGGGTTAACTTAAATGAAGCAATAAGTGAAGTTATGATCTTAAATCTCCGTAATCTGATTTTTAATTAGTGGTAATTAGAATTAGTGTAATTAAATAATATAATTTATATAATTTGAAATTCATTCATTTAAATAAGATTGAGTTGGTTACGGGTTAGTACTTGGTGATTTTATTAAATAATTCCTCGTGGGAACGATACTCTACTTTCACTTTATTACTTGTTGACCATGTATACTTGCGTGATGTGCGTAATTAGATTTTACCCAACAATCCCCTATTTCCTTCTCTGTTTTAGGAATGGGCATTTTCGTGATGACCTGGATTTTGGTGTGATCCAGCACAATCCCTTTGTGGCTAACTAGGAATCCTAGCAACTTGCCTGATTTAACGCCAAAAGTGCACTTAGCTGGATTCAACTTCAAGTTGTACTTACGCACCCTGTTTAAAAGCTTTTTGAGATGGTCTAAGTGGTCTTCTTCCCTTAGGGACTTGACAATGATGTCATCCACGTAGATTTCTATCTCTTTATACATTAGGTCGTGGAAAAGAGCCACCATAGCTTGCTGATAGGTGGCTCCGGCATTGATGAGACCGAATAATAACCGTCTATAGCAAAAGGTTCCCCAAGGCGTGATGAAAGTAATTTTCTCATGATCTTCCTCAGCAACCATGATTTGATGATGCCCCGCAAAGAAATTAGCGAAGGAGTACATATCGTATTGAGTAGTATTGTGAATGAGAATGTGGATAAATGGAACGGGAAAGCTATCTTTAAGGCAAGCTTTGTTTAGATCCCGGTAATCCATGCAAACTCGCACATTTCCTCCAGATTTAGGCATGAGAACTATGTTGGATATCCATTTAGGATATGTGGATACCATGATAATACAAGCTTGAAATTGTTTCACAATTTTTTCTTTCACCTTTAAACTCCACTCAGGTTTCAATCGCCTGAGCTTTTTCTTGACTGGCTTGAATCCCTATTTAATGGGAAGGCGATAAAGAACAATGTCAGTGGACAAACCCACCATGTCTTCGTGAGACCATGCAAACATATACCGAAATTAGGTTAGTAGAGTAACCATGTCATTCCTCTAGTTTGGGATAAGGTCTGAACAAATCTTGATTAACTTAGGGTTTTCTAAGGTTTTGAGATTGAAGGAAGTGGTTTGATCAAGGTTGGGTTTAGGTTTATCTTTGACCCATTCGTTGATCTCTCGAGGCACCTCAATGTCCTCGTGTATTTCCATCTAGGCTGAATCCAACTTTACATTAAAGTTATAATCCTTGTGGAGAAGAGGCATCTTATCAGCAAGCACATGCACATCTAAGTTCAGAGTCCTGAAACAAAATATGCTTTCACTTAGTATATATGAAATGGTTTAATCATACAAAGTGTTAGCAGGTACTGACAAAATAACTGCTAATATTGTACAGAAAAGTAAGTAGTTAAGATATCTACAGGGTAGAAAGAGTTCCTGCCCGTTTTACCCTCGTTGACCAATGTAAGGAGTGCTGCTCCAATTGTTGAGGGCAAAGTACTGGTGGACTGCTGTTGATTGATTTCGCAATCAATGAATACGTGCAAGTATACACGGTCAACAAGTAATACAGTGAAAGTAGAGTATCGTTCCCACGAGGAATTATTTAATAAAAATCACCAAGTACTAATTCTTAATCAAATCAATTTTATTTAAACAACCAATAATTGTGATTTCTAGAATTAAGAAAACTAAATTAAACAAAACAAAAAGATTATTCTAAAAGAAAGCAAATAAACAACTAAGAATTGATGGAATTCAGATAAATAAGAATTAAGACTCCAATATCCCCAATTATGAATTATAAATCAATTATTCAACTATCCCAATTATTATATCTACTGAATTGTTAACAAGAATTCTCAAATGCCAAAAGCCCCCTCTCGAGTGATCAATTGCCTTCTATTTAACCCAGATTAATTTTGTTATATCTCTATGCAAAACAATTGAATTAAACTCGCTACAAACCTAATTCCTCTTATGTTACATGCGGCAAATAGATATTCTCATTCTATTCACAAACCTAATTATTCACTGTGCAAATAACTAAGTCACATGTCACCAAGCCCAGTTCTAATCCTAGAATTCCTTTCCCAATTCCTTCTAGAGTAACAAGGTAATTATTGATCAGATAATTAATCAATAAGCTCAAAGCAAGATGAACAATTCACTTCAACATAAATAATTAGAATAAATTAAATAATCAATTCAAAACCATAAAAAGTTTAATTGAAATCTTAATAAAAGAGTTAGTTCATAATTAATGAATTAAAATCAAGAATCCACAATTGAATAAACATTAAAAGATAAAAGTATGATAAGAGAAGATAATAGAATTTGTTGTCAGCAAATCTGATGCTCCCCTCTTGCTCCTGCTCTTGATCTTCAATGATCTCCAAGTTGCTTCAATCTCCTAAACTAATAAGAACTAGGGTTAATATCTAATCTAATGGAGTGTTTAATCTAGCCTAAGCTATGTAATCACCCTTTATTTTATGCCTCCCATCATGTATTTATAGGTTACAAGTCAAATTTTTAGGTTAGGAACAAACCCAATCCAATTTGGAGTCAAAAAGGTGTCAAAATTCGCCCAAAACGCGTCCAGGCCATCACCAAGCCCTTCCCCAGCGCCCCAGCGCTGGGCACGACGCTGGTATTCTGCCTTATAGCGCCCCGGCGCTGGAATTACATAGAGAAATAGCGCCCCGGCGCTGTTACAAGTTCTGACATTTTCTACTCCGACGTCCTTTGGGAAAATGGCCATAACTTCTTCGTCCGAACTCCGATTTCGATGATTCAAGATGTTCCGGAAAGAGGAGAAGTAGATCTACAACTTTCATTCTTTAAGTTTGTCGAAATAAGGTCCGTAGGAATACTCAAATTGGCTCTGAAGTGACTATTGTGTAAATGGCAAGCCGAAAACGCGAGTCTAGCCACCCCGAACGTCGATCCAAGTAACTTTTGTCCCAATTCCTACAAAACAATGTAAAACATGCATGAATGGACACAAACACTTAAAAACTATTCTAAAAGACTTGAGAACAATAATAAATTAAGCCCGAATGTATCCAATTCATGTGTATAAAACTCACTCATCAAATACCTCCAAACTTAAACATTTGTTTGTCCTCAAGCAAAAACACAAAAGAACTAAAAATAAACAAACTCACTCAACTACATGAATGCATATGCATGATCTACTTTATAAAATACCTACGAACCTAGTAATAAATCAGTATGATATATAGCAACAGGCCTCAAAGATACCATTGGTACTCAAACAATATATCCGATCAAATCAAAATTCATAACTCTAACTAATTAGTCAATCCAAACCTGTCATCACCCATGTTGTGTGTGTGTGCTTGTTAACCATTCTAACCTACCACAGTTCAAGATAATCACATAATAAACTTCTTAGAAGGAAAATTTCAGTTCCAATTCAATTACTTTTGTGAACATGACAACTCCGGTTAAAACTAAGCAATTACCAAGTCGAAGGGTAAATACAAGATTTATTTATACTTTTATTCAATCACGAGGGCATTTTTGCTCTTTCTCGTGTTTTTTTCATTTTTTTTTTCTCATGGCTGTGCAATGTCTTATTCCCTTAGGCTTTTCAGTGCTACCTTAACGAGCTTTCGACCAACGACTCCCAAGTCATTAAGACCTTAGGGTGCTAGGTGTAAAGACAATCCCCTCGGGCTTACTTACTCAAGTAACAAAGGCCACAAAACTAGACAAGCATGCCACGCTGTTTATTCTCTTTTTTTCTTTTTCTGGATTTTCTATTTTTTTTTCTTTTCATCATTTCTTTTTTTTCTCTTTTTTTTTTCATTTTCATTTTGTATATATATACCCCATAGATTCCTCCAAACTCAAGCTTTTACGTCATTCTAACCTTTACCGCCAATTCACTAATTTTCTTAAATTTTAACCAAGATTTTCCCTCAGAAACAAATTATGAAACCCTTGAACCAAGTAGATTAAAACAGTTAAACTTTAAGTGCTAACCGGTTACATAAGTTTCAGACAGGCTCAGATTGTCATCATGATTAAAATTAGAACTCATCATCAATTATCAACATTGTTCAATTTAACAATTAATACCAATCTTATCATAGGCCGAGCTAAGACCACACCAACTAATCACACAGATTCATGCAAAAAAAATGCAATTATACTACACGAACACATACTAATGCAACACATATATGAATATGCAAATAACTACCATGTACTATATGCAACCTAAAAAAACACAATGCTAACACAAAAAAAAATGAACTACTATGCAGATAACTAACTATATGCAATACGACATTAAAATGCCCCCAAACTTAAACTAGACATTGTCCTCAATGGATGAAATATAAAAAAGTAAAGTAGAGGACTTCCCTGAAAATATAGCAATCTTCCTCATTGTCCACTAAGTTTGGAGAATATGCTAGGCACGTGGAACAAATTGGACACCACACTTGAATTTGACTTGAATAACCTATAAATCATGATAGAAGCAATTTTATTAAATCCTAAATAAATGCAAATTCAAAACTATTAATATAAAACTTAATAAAAATTAAAAATAAAAATTAAACTTGGGTTGCTTCCCAATAAGCGCTTGTTTTATAGTCTCAGCCTAACTTCTTCAATTCTCTATCCAATTCCCCTTCGAAAGTTGAGGAACCCTCCATCCATCGGAAATAATATAACTTTTGGTAGGTTCCCATTTACGACAGTCATTGTATTAAAATCACCTAGCATGCTTTGTTTAGATAAGATCACATTAAAGAACGTCCAACATCTAGGTGTTTTTTCCATTGTGTCTGCGAATAGATTCTGGCATTGAGGCTTGTCAGACACAACAATCTCTTCTTCTATCTTCTCCAACTCATTGAACCACGGCTTCGAAGTTGTACTCGCTTTTACGTCACAAGGAGTATTGCCGACGACATGACTACCTATTGGGCATGGTTTTGCAAAACTGCCCGGATTCTTAAACTTTGATGGAGAAGGTACATGGGACACTATCAAAATTGGCTCATCTTCGTTGGTACTCAAAGTTAGATCTTTGCCGATCTCTTTTTGTTGGTCTCCAAGTCTTTCCTTTCTTTCAACATCTATATCATTTGGCACATCCGATTGCAGATTTGGTTCGGGCTCATCATCAGTCTCGTCATCCATGTCATAGAGCCAAGTGTATTGAGGACGGTTGTTCAACGCATGTGCTATCTGCCCCAATTGATTTTCCAGATTCTTTAACGATGCCCCTTGGCTTTGCAAATGCAGCTCTATTTGATTAAATCTTTTGTCTTGGTCCTCGTTCCTTTTGTCAGAAGCTCTAATGAATTTTTCCAAGGCTTCCTCCCAATTTGAATGTTCTTCCTGTTGTAGTGGAGGTGGACACGAGAAATTTGGTGGGTATGTTGGACTTGGAGCATAAAATTGATCTTGATTGTTACTCCATGAAAAATCTGGGTGATACCCCCAATCCTGATGATAGTTGTTGGGATAGACATAACTATTGGGGTAATCACCACTATACTGTACCGGCTTGAAATTGATGGCGCATTGATAACTCATATGATTTCCAGCACAATAATCACAAGTAACCGCCACACTTTGACGACGTTGAGCTTCAAAAGCTTCAAGTATCCTCGAAAGTGTCTCCATCTGTGCTGATAATCCAGAAAGTTTCTTGAGTCTGTCAATCTCCGTTCCCCGTGATTGAGTCATGTTCGTGTATGGCCATTGATACGCAAAGTCATCCATGGTACCTAAAAAGAGAGAATTATAGGAAGAGAATGAGAAATAAAAATAAAAATAAAAATGTTTAAATTAAGACTAATTTGATTGAAATTAATATTGGTAAATAATTATTAAATTAAGTCCCCGGCAACGGCGCCAAAAACTTGTTGATTGATTTCGCAATCAATGAATACGTGCAAGTATACACGGTCAACAAGTAATACAGTGAAAGTAGAGTATCGTTCCCACGAGGAATTATTTAATAAAAATCACCAAGTACTAATTCTTAACCAAATCAATTTTATTTAAACAACCAATAATTGTGATTTCTAGAATTAAGAAAACTAAATTAAACAAAACAAAAAGATTATTCTAAAAGAAAGTAAATAAACAACTAAGAATTGATGGAATTCAGATAAATAAGAATTAAGACTCCAATATCCCCAATTATGAATTATAAATCAATTATTCAACTATCCCAATTATTATATCTACTGAATTGTTAACAAGAATTCTCAAATGCCAAAAGCCCCCTCTCGAGTGATCAATTGCCTTCTATTTAACCAGATTAATTTTGTTATATCTCTATGCAAAACAATTGAATTAAACTCGCTACAAACCTAATTCCTCTTATGTTACATGCGGCAAATAGATATTCTCATTCTATTCACAAACCTAATTATTCACTGTGCAAATAACTAAGTCACATGTCACCAAGCCCAGTTCTAATCCTAGAATTCCTTTCCCAATTCCTTCTAGAGTAACAAGGTAATTATTGATCAGATAATTAATCAATAAGCTCAAAGCAAGATGAACAATTCACTTCAACATAAATAATTAGAATAAATTAAATAATCAATTCAAAACCATAAAAAGTTTAATTGAAATCTTAATAAAAGAGTTAGTTCATAATTAATGAATTAAAATCAAGAATCCACAATTGAATAAACATTAAAAGATAAAAGTATGATAAGAGAAGATAATAGAATTTGTTGTCAGCAAATCTGATGCTCCCCTCTTGCTCCTGCTCTTGATCTTCAATGATCTCCAAGTTGCTTCAATCTCCTAAACTAATAAGAACTAGGGTTAATATCTAATCTAATGGAGTGTTTAATCTAGCCTAAGCTATGTAATCCCCCTTTATTTTATGCCTCCCATCATGTATTTATAGGTTACAAGTCAAATTTTTAGGTTAGGAACAAACCCAATCCAATTTGGAGTCAAAAAGGTGTCAAAATTCGCCCAAAACGCGTCCAGGCCATCACCAAGCCCTTCCCCAGCGCCCCAGCGCTGGGCACGACGCTGGTATTCTGCCTTATAGCGCCCCGGCGCTGGAATTACATAGAGAAATAGCGCCCCGGCGCTGTTACAAGTTCTGACATTTTCTACTCCGACGTCCTTTGGGAAAATGGTCATAACTTCTTCGTCCGAACTCCGATTTCGATGATTCAAGATGTTCCGGAAAGAGGAGAAGTAGATCTACAACTTTCATTCTTTAAGTTTGTCGAAATAAGGTCCGTAGGAATACTCAAATTGGCTCTGAAGTGACTATTGTGTAAATGGCAAGCCGAAAACGCGAGTCTAGCCACCCCGAACGTCGATCCAAGTAACTTTTGTCCCAATTCCTACAAAACAATGTAAAACATGCATGAATGGACACAAACACTTAAAAACTATTCTAAAAGACTTGAGAACAATAATAAATTAAGCCCGAATGTATCCAATTCATGTGTATAAAACTCACTCATCAACTGCAGTGATGGAGGGGTTTTCATCGTCCTCCTTCTCGCAAAGTACCAATGTAAGGAGTGTATCTGTTTATATGTTCATCATGGATAATGATGCGTATGCCTGACATCATTTTGATGATGTCTTGCTTAATTTTTCATTCCTCTTCTTCCACTTTGGGATCTGGAACAAAGACTTCTTTCTCCTTTACTGGTATCGGCTTGGGAAATAATATAGTCATTACGTTGGCTGGCACGTTTACTGGAGGTTGTGTGGACTCAGGATTTTTAGGTGGAGACATTCGCCGTGTAATTGACGCTGAAGGAATCTGTTTATTCTTATGTGGATTCATGTGACTGGAACTGGCAAAATAGCCCAGTCCAGCTATCCCCGCTTGACTAATCACTTGCATCGGGTGCTTAATACCCTAATGACTTTTACCCAGCCTTTGTCCCGACTGATGACCCGAAGATATCATTTCTTGAGTAGCCGACATTACTTCGGCAGAAATCTTGGGTGTGAGAGGTGGCACCCCAATAGGGTGATAGTGAGTGTTGCTCACCTCCAGGGCATGAAAACTGACCGGCTCAACTTCTGAATTGAAGCTAATGAGTGGTATGTTACTTTATTTAGGACATTCCGGCTCAGCGTTTACCGTGACTAGGCTGTCATTAATGATGTATTTCAGTTTTTGATGAAAAGTGGAGGGAACGTCCCCATCCATATGAATCCACGGTCTTCTCAATAGCAGGTTGTATCCTGAATCTATTTTGAGCACGTGAAAAGATACGAAGAATGTATGGGGACCAATATCGATTAGCAGCTCAATCTCTCCAACTGAATTCCTGCAGGATCCATCAAAAACTTTAATAATCGTATGGCTACTTCGGATCCGTTTGAGATTGACGTTCATCTTTAGTAAAGTAGCATAAGGACAGATATTCAGATATGAACCTCTATCTATCGAGACTCCAGCTAGCATGTATCCGGAGGATAAAACTATAATGTACAACGGCTTCCAATGACCTATCCCTTCGGGCGGTATATCATCATCAGTGAAGGATATCACATTGTTATTAAAAATGTGATCAACCAAATGTTGAATTTTTTCCACATCCATTGATTTCGGCAAGTAGGCTTCTTCCAAAACCTTCAGTAAGATCTTCATGTGATCCTCGAAAGTTAAAACCTAGTCCAGTGTTGAAATTTAGTGTGGAGCTTCTCTTAAGCTTAAAACCACCTTAGCTTCATTATGACCCAAAGTGCGGAGGAACTTTTCAATTTTCTCCATGGGAACTTTCCCATTTGATTTGATGGTAGGCTTCATCACCCGTTGGGGAAGATACAATGGATTCTCCATCGACACTACAACATTTGTATGAGATGTGTGTAGACACTCGAAATTTTTTATACACCTGTAACTAACATTGCAGGAGGACAGATTCGTCTTTTAAGAGAGAACCCTGAAAGGCAATCCATATCCATACCAGATACTACCGGAAGCTCAGCATCAACCCCGGAGCAAACTCTAGGAGTAACAAATCCAACCTCGGAGATAACCTTGAGGCGTGTAGATCTAACACCGGAACACACACTGGAGAAGACAGATTAATCTCGGAGATAACCCCGAGGTATCCAGTCTCAGTCCCAACCATGGGAATAGCCACCAACCTTGGTGATAACCCCAAGGAATGCAGTTTCGGCTAACCCCAGAAATGCTTATTTCAAATGCGACCAGCTTCAATCTCGGCGCTCACAGTGAGATACACTGTACCAACCCGACGATAACATCGGGAAGACAGGCACACCTCAAAGATGACAATGAGGACCTTCGACAAATGCAGCAGTCCAATCTCAGCGAAGCCTGAGCAACGTCTGCTTTATCATCCCAATCCGACAAGAACACCGGTGAGGGGAAACATCGTCATCTGACCAACACGATGCCACGCCACGTCGTCTCAACATCTCTATGCAACTCTCGATAACGGCGGTCCAAAATAGGTCCTGTATACCTCAAACGGATACCCGGATTGCACTTGTGAAAGTTCGAGTGGACATTACAGTGCCTGAGTGCACGTACCTCGAGACGACCCGACCCGAAAAACCTGGGCCCACCCGGGTTGCCTCTGGTACACCTGCGGCTCAGCCGCAGGTACACCTGCGGCTAAATTGTCTATAAATAGAGGGCTTGGGCTGGCCATTTTGCAAGAGAAAAAAGACGAGGAAGCCTTGCCCAATTTGCTCTGCACTCACCCCATGCAGTGTACTTTCCCCTTTTAAACACTTGTGAGCTCATATATAGCCTCTTTTGTACCCACAAAAGCCAGTGTTTACCCACTCTAAAGATATAGAAGTCTTCTTTGGCAGTCAGCTGTATGCCTTCTCACACACTTTAGAGTCTTTCTCTTCATCTCTGCACACACCCTTCTACACGTTGAGAGTCGTGTTGCTTGCTTTTGCCCGGACATCGGTCCGTGATTTCATTTCAGCTTGTATATATATATATATATATATATATATATATATATATATATATATATATATATTAACTGTGTGTCGGACTCTGTTCGATGAGCCCGGATTTTATATCTGGTGCGTTTATCCGCTTTCATATATATATATATATATATATATATATATATATATATATATATATATATATATATATATATATATATTTCGTCCCACCTGGAGTTTCCTCCGTGGTGGTTGATCGCTTTTACAGTTTTATTTACATTTCGTCCCACCTAGAATTTACTTCGTGGTAGTTGACCGTCTTTACAGCTATATTTACATTTTGTCCCGCCTGGAGTTCCCTCCGTGGCGGTTGATAGCTTTTAACAGCTTTATTTACATTTTTGATCCCCCATGGAGGTGCTTCGTGGTTGGTGATCATGTCTGTATATATATATATATATATATATATCTACATCTTTTATATATATACATGCTTACTGCTTTCATACAAATTGCGGTATTTTGTGTGCCTAGGAATTATGTGATCACAGATTCATCCCATTGAATCTAGATTCGGTTCCCATGATGGACATTTTCACCTGTAAGCAGCTTGTAATTTATTCTGCGGTGTCTGAATTTCCTCTGATGGTTTACATACCCACGAGGAAGTCGGCATTATTTTGTATATTATTTTCGTACGGATGCTTCGCATCTGTCAAATAAAATCAATCAAGCCGAGCACTTAATAAAATAGGAGTGTAAAAGGTCTCAATTACTATTGAGCATCAGGGTTTGAAAAACCTCTTTTATAAAACATCACTGCCATATCTTGTTTAAAATTGAATTTTTACATAAAATTCAAACCCTGTGTATATAGGTGCGAACGAGGCCTCGCACTACTTCCAAATAACTGCACATTGACACACACACACATATTCAGATAATAGTTTCTTGAAAAGAGACGGTCACCGTGGTAACACGGATGTCGGGGGGTGCCTTACACCTTCCCTCCACATAACCAAGTCCCCAGACCCTAATTAAATCTCGGTTTCAACGACCAGTTTAGCAGTGTCACATCACTGGGTCAATGTGCAAACCTTTTCTAGGTTGTGTTGGTTCAACTATTTAAAAAACCAACTGGCGACTCTTAACAGTCCATCGTCGACATTATACATGTCGGACCTTTTTAACTTGTTTTTTCAAACAAATCTAACCTAAAATGAGAACACCAAAGAACAAGTAACAGAAAGGGACAATTAAAAATCCCGACGTTGACAGGTGGCGGCTCTGCTGGGGACTCTAGTTTAAGCCGCTATTAAAATCTTTTCAAAACTATTATCTGCTTGTGTGTGGATGTGGTATTTACATTTGATGAATGTGTACGAATACATTTCCTTATTGCACTTAGTGCCTCGCACTATAAACTACTTGCACTTAGTGCCTCGCACTATAAACTGCTTGTGATATTAGTGCTTCGCACCATATCTGCTTGTGATATTAGTTCTTCATACCATATCTGCTTGTGATATTAGTGCTTCGGACATGTCATCATTTTTTCATACAGTGAGACGCGATGTATGTGAATGTATGTTGTGTGGTCCCTCCACCAGGAGGCTATCCCGTCGGTTTTTGATTACTACACTCCTGAGAAGACTGATTCTCCGAGGCTCAGGAAAGGCACCACCCAAATTCGCTCCAGTTAAAAGACCGGATTAACTTCCCGTCAAGTAGTTTGCGATGATTTGGGAACGTTCATGCCAAAAAGCCGCGAGAGTAACCTAAGATAGGCCAACCTCTGATAAACCCAAAACGGAGGAAAGTCTCTTCATGCTCTCATTTCAAATTACTTGTAAACACAATTACTTATAATTTCATACCATATCTATTTCCATGTAATGAGAAATATGAAGAAATGTGTACACATACATATTTTAAACATGCTACAAACAGCTGACATCCGTTTTGCAGGATAAAATTCCTAAAATGGACACATCACATAGCATGTTATTATACATTCACTAAAGACTAAACTATGCAAGTCTTTCACAGGGAATCAATCGGACCTATTACCCGGTCAAAGTCCAAAAAGGCAACACGCCTAGAGTTAATCATGCCATCATCAAACCAGACTGAACTTAATCCAGTTTCTCGAAAAGAATTCGACGGATTAAGCAAACAAATTACAGATTTGGCTGTTCTACTGAAAGAATTACACCAGTCTAATCAGGGTCCCAAATTACCCATACATACTGAATCCTCCACACAAGGGGGAACCCAAGTCATTACAGTACCTGAACTGCAGTTGGATATGACCAACAAGATGCATGATGCTGCCCATCCCACTTGAGACCCAGACACTGGTGACATCAAAAAGAAAGTCCTCCAAATGGAAGAGACCCTTCGTGCTATCAAAGGAATTGAAACACACGAAATTGTTTCATATGTTGATCTTTGTATTTTTCCTGATGTTCATTATCCAGAAAAGTTTAAAACTCCTGACTTTGAAAAATATGGCGGGTTAGGAGATCCTTACACACATTTATAGGTGTTTATTGGAGAACTTGGATCTTATGCAGAAGACGAAAAGCTCAGAATGCAATTGTTCCAAAAAAGTCTAACTGGAGAAGCCCGTTCGTGGTACACAAGATTAGACAATTCAAAGATCCATAGTTGAGAAGAGTTAGCACACGCTTTCCTCACTCAATATAGCTTTCAATCTCAAATGGCTCCTGATCGGTATCAAATTACCAAGATCAAGAAACAGTCTAAGGAGTCTTTCAGAGAGTATGCTCAGAGGTGGAGATGCATGGCTGCCCAAGTTAATCCTTCCATGACAGAATCAGAGATGGTCATGACTTTCATAGACATACAAGAAGCACCTTTCTATGAAAGAGTGTTAGCCGGCATCGGCAAACCATTTTCTAAAATGGTCAAACATGGGGAGATGGTTGAGATGGGATTGAAGTCTGGAAAGATTCAAGACCTAGCTGCACTCAAAGCTGTTGCTGATCACATCTAGTCTAGAAATTATGGGAACAACCCCCAGAGGGTCCATAAAAAGAAAGAGGAAGATGTTTTCCTGATACTACAGGGTCAAAAAGGTAATCAAAACACGCCTATTCAAAGGAGAAGTTATACTCCCTTTCAAGCACAGTCTGCAAACCCTCCAATGCCAAAAGGTGGAGAAGTCAAATGACCTCGAGTGTTTACACCCTTAGGGGATACCCTCGAGAACATTCTCAATCTTCTGACAACACAGAAGAAAATTATGCATCTTCTTCCACCAGCAAGCCCTAATGGACGGGGTTTCAATGCTGCTCGGAAATGTGCATATCATGCCAAGGCACCTGAACATAATACTCAGGATTGTTGGGCCTTGAAACACAAGATCCAGGACCTGATAGACAATGGGGAAATCGTGGTCACCAAACCAGATCAACCTCACGTTCAAGACAACCCTCTTCCTCAACACAAAGAAGAAGAGGTCAACATGATAAATTAGAGTAACGGACAGAATTCCAATTTTGGCTGTGAATCATCCCAAACCCTCAAAGACGGTGATGACAAATGGGATTACCAAGTTCCAGTACACAATGGAACGAAAAATAAAAGCTCTATGCAAGCAAATTGAGCAATTGGCAGAACTGGTGACTTATCAGCATCAAGTGACACGTCAGTTAATCAGCTAGGAGCATGCCAGTCTCCTACTTCTTGTCATGAATATTCCATCGTCCCTTTCAGAAAATGAAATGTTGGAAGACAAAGTGATAAAGAGAGCAAATGCCAAGCCCCGTCGGGATTTCGCCAACAAAAGGGAATTCACCTATTTGGGCCAACCTATGGAGGAAATCCTTCACATGTTAATCAATGAAGGAAGGATCAGTTCCCTTCTACCTCCAATCAACCCCCGTTCAGGGCGGTACAACTCTGATGGAGTATTTCAATATCACTCCCAATCTCGCGGTCACAGCACAGAAGAATGTTGGGCACTCCGCCACCTTATTCAAAATCTAATTGACAGTGGTGTCCTGCACTTAGCAGACGACGATACTGTGTTACGTGCAAGTGAGAATTCAGGTCCTACTTAGTGGAAGAGTGTGGTAGTAGTCATATCCACTGAAACTGATGGGGCTAACAAATCACTCACAATGCCAACAATTCAACTCAAGGGAAGCAACAATCCTTTGAAAGTGGCCGCTCCCGAGCCAATCAACTTGCAGTGCAGAGCACAATATCCTATTGTTAGCTTGCACAAAGTTCCGTGGAATTATGTAGAAGGTGAAGGATCAACCTTACATACCACTGCCACAGTGTCGAAGGAAAATCCACTGTATCTTCCCCAACGGGTGATGAAGTCTACCATCAAATCAAAGGGGAAAATACCCATGGAGAATATTGAAAAATTCCTCCGCACTATGGGTCATCACGAAACTAAGGTGGTTTTAAGCTTAAAAGAAGCTCCACAACAAATATCAATTATGGACTTGGTTCTAACTTCCGAGAATCACCGGAAGGTCTTGTTGAAGGTTTTAGAAGAAGCCTATCTACCAACATCAGTTGATACGAAAAAAAAAATCAACATTTGGTTGATCACATTTTCAACAACAATGTGATATCCTTCACTGATGATGACATACCGCCCGAGGGGACCGGTCATTGCAAACCATTGCACATTGCAGTCTTGTCCTCCGGATACATGCTAGCTGGAGTCTTGATAGATGGAGGTTCATCTCTAAATATCTGTCCATACGCTACCTTGGTGAAGTTGAATATCAATCTCAACCAAATTCAGAGCAGCCATACTATTATCAAAGCTTTTGATGGAGCCCGCCGAAATTCGATCGGAGTAATTGAGCTGCCAATCGAAATTGGTCCTCATACATTCTGCGTATCCTTCCATGTGGTCAAGATAGATTCGGGATACAACCTGCTCTTGGGATGACCATGGATTCACATGGCAGGGGCAGTCCCCTCCACTCTTCATCAACAGTTGAAATACATCATCAACAATAGCCTGGTCACGGTCAACACTGAACCAGAGTGTCCTCAACACGGGGACATGTCGTTCATCAATGCCAATTCAGATGTTGAACTCGTCAATTTTCATGCTTTGGAAATAAGCAATACCCAATACCATGCTATTGGAATGCCATTACCCGAACCCAAGATTTCTGCTGAGGTAATGTCGACTACTCAAGAAATGATGTCGTTGGGCCATAAATCGGGACAAGGGTTGGGTAAAGATTGCCAGGGTATCAAGTACCCAATTCGATTAACCAAGTAAATTGGAACAGCTGGGCTAGGCTATTTTGCCAATTCTAGTCACAGGAATACTTATAAGCATCAGCAAGTTCCTTCAGCTTCAACAATGCGGCGTTTATCTTCACCTTTAAGCTCTGAGTCCGCACAACCTCCTGTAAAGGTGCCGGCCAATGTAATGTCTATGTTTTTTCCCAAGCCGGTACAGGTGAGGGATAAAGAAATCTTTATTCTAGATCCCGCAGTAGAGGAAGAGAAACAAAGAATCAAACAAAACGTCGTCCGAATAATGTCGGGCATGCGTATCATCGTTCATAATGAACATACCAACAGATACACCCCAGACGATGATTGCCCAGATGTAATGGCCATCATTTGGGAAAGGGAGGACGATGAAAATCCCTCCATCATTGCGGTCCACCTGGACTTTATCCTTGCCAATTGGAGCAGCACTCCTTGCATTGGTCGACAAGGGTAAAACGGTCAGAAACTCTTTCTGCCCTATAGATATAATAACTGCTTACTTTTCTGTACAGTATTAGCAGTTTATTTTGCCAGTATATGCTAACACTGTGTATGATCAGCACATTTCATATATACTAAGTGAAAGCATATTTTATTTTAGGACCCTGAATTTAGGTGTGCCTGTACTTGCTGATATGGTGCCTCTTCTCCACAAGGATTTTACCTTTGATGTAGAGATGAATTCAACCTTGATGGATATACAAGATGACATTGAGGTGCCTCCAGAAATTCAAGAATGGGTCAAATACAAACATAAACACAACCTTGATCAAACCACTTCTTTTAATCTCAGAACCTTAGAAAGCCCTAAGTTAATCCAGATTGGTTCAGACCTTACCCCAAACCAGTGGAATGACATGGTTACGCTATTAACCCAGTTCCAGGATGTGTTTGCATGGTTTCATGAAGACGTGGTGGGTTTGTCCACTGACATTGTCCTTCATCGCCTTCCCATTAAAGAAGGATTTAAGCCAGTCAAGCAGAAGCTCAGGTGATTGAAACCTGAGTGGAGTTTACAGGTGAAAGAAGAAATTGTGAAACAATTTCAAGCTGGCATCATCATGGTGTCTACATATCTTGAGTGGATATCCAACATTGTGACCGTGCCTAAACCTGGAGGAAAGGTGCGAGTTTGTGTGGATTATCGGTACATGAACAAAGCTTGCTTAAAAGATAGCTTTCCCGTGCCATTTATCCACATTCTCATTGACAATACTGCGTAGTACGACATGTACTCCTTTGTTGATTGCTTTGCCGGGTATCATCAGATCATGGTTACCGAGGAAGATCGTGAGAAAACTGCTTTCATCACGCCTTGGGGAACCTTTTGCTATAAACGGTTATCATTCGGCCTCATCAATGCCGGACCCACCTATCAATGAGCTATGATGGCTCTCTTCCACGACTTAATGCACAAAGAGATTGAGATCTACGTGGATGACATCATTGTCAAATCCCAGAAGGAGGATGACTATATAGACCATCTCAAAAAGTTGTTCAACAGGTTGCGTAAGTACAACTTGAAGTTGAGCCTAACTAAGTGCACCTTTGGCGTTAAATCAGGTAAGTTGCTAGGATTTCTAGTCAGCCACAAAGGAATTGAATCCTGCCAAAATCCAAGCCATCACGAAAATGCCCATTCCTCAGACATAGAAGGAAATACAGGGATTTTTGGGAAGAATCAACTTCATTAGCAGGTTTATCTCTCAACTCACAACAACCTGTGAACCAATCTTCAAGCTATTAAGGAAGAACTCCTCCATGAAATGGAATGATGAGTGCCAAAATGCCTTCCTCACAATCAAGAAACAGCTAGTCAAAGCTCCCGTGTTGGTACCACCCAGGGATGGTGTTCCCCTATTCATGTACTTGTCCATAAGTGACAATGCCATGGGCTGCATGCTGGGACATAAAGATGATAAAGGCCAAGAACGAGCTATCTATTACCTCAGCAAAAGATCCAGTAGCAGTGAACACAAGTACACTCTGATTGAAAAGACGTGTTGTGCTTTAGCATGGGCTTCCATGAGATTACAACATTGCCTCCATGGTTACACAACCCATCTCATATCCCGCGTGGATCCTCTCAAGTATGTGTTCAACAAACCCATGTTAAATTGCGGACTGTCCAGATGACAGTTGATCCTACAATAATTTGACATGGTATATGTGACTCAAAAGTCCATCAAAGGTCAAGGAATTGCGGATCAACTGCCTACTTCACCTTCGGGGGACTACAAACCCTTGGAAACACATTTCCCCGATGAAGGGGTCATCACAGTTCAGCAACACCATCAGTACGATACATGCCAAACATGGAAGATGTATTTCGATGGAGCTGTTAATATGGAAGGTTCTGGAGCTGGAGCAGTTCTAGTATCCGCTACGGGGGAGCAGTATTCTGTCGTCGTCAAATTATAGTTTGTTAGCACCAACAATACAGCTTAGTATGAAGGTTGTCTCATTGGGCTAAAACCTGCCCGTTCAATGGGCATCAGGCGGTTAACTGTCTTTGGGGATTCAAAGTTGGTAATCAAACAATCCACTAGAATCTATCAAACCAAAGGGCTACGATTGCTGCCTTACCATCGATAGGTTTTACAGATGGCTTTGGAGTTCAAAGAAATCTCCTTTCTACACATTCCTCGTAATAGGAATAACTTTGCGGACGCATTATTACCTTTGGTCTCCTTGATACACATACTAGAAAAGGAACACTTGCCAAGCGTCACCATTGCCCTGCACAAGGAACTAGCCTATGGGAATTACGTTGGAGAAGTATCGGATGAGCTACCTCATATCCAACATCCTTGGTATCAGCATATCAAAGAATATCTACGAGATGGATCTACACCCGCTGAGGCGAGCCCTACTGAGAAGAGGCAGATCCATCGACTTGCTATGAAATTCTACCTGAGTGGAGATGCGCTCTACAAAAGAGATGCAGGACAAGGTCTCCTCAAATGTTTAGATAAAGACCAAGCTCAAAGGCTTATGGATGAAATCTATGGTGGAGTCTGTGGCCCACACATGAGTGGCCCCCTCCTTGTTAAGAAAGCCCTCAGGACGGGACATTATTGGCTATCTCTCAAAGCTGATTGCCATGACCACGTCAAAAGATACTATCAGTGCCAGATTTATGGGAATGCTATACACGCCCCTCCACGGGAACTCCACAATATGAGTTCACCTTGGCCCTTCTCAATGTGGGGAATGGACGTTATCTTCACCATGATTGACTACTTCACCAAGTGGGTAGAAGCAGCCTCCTTCCCCAGGGTTACTAAAAGAAGTCATCATTCCTTTCATCAGAAACAATGTCGTTTGTCGATACGGACAACAAGAGGTGATTTTATTCGACAATGCTAAGAACCTCAACAACCAAATGATGGAGGAATTATGCAGTAAATTCCACATCAAACATCTCAACCCTGTCATCTATCGTCTGAAGATGAATGGTGCTGTTGAAGCGGCTAACAAAAACATCAAGAAGATTATGCAAAAGATGTCCGCCAACCACAAAGATTGGCCTGACTTATTGCCTCTTGCTCTGTTAGCCTATAGAACCTCAATGCGCACTTCGACTGGGGCAACCCCCTATGCATTAATATATGGGATGGAAGCAGTGCTCCCCATAGAAGTTGAAATGGAATCCCTCAGAGTGTTGATAGGCGCTCAGCTGGATGAAGACCAATGGGTACAAGACAGGTATCACCAATTGTCTCTGATAGATGAAAGGCGAACCGTGGCTATCTTCCATGGTCAGTTATATCAACAAAGGATCGCCAGATCCTACAACAAAGAAGTCCGGCTACGGCAGTTTAAACAACATGACTTGGTTTTGAAGAAGATTCTTGACAACCAAGATCAATCTAAGGGAAAATTCGCTCCTAACTGGGAAGGCCCATTTGTTGTCAAAGAAGTATTGACAGGAGGCGCTCTCAGATTGCAAGAAATGGGCGATGATGAATTTCCACAACTCATCAACTCGGACACCATGAAATGGTATTATGTCTGAAGTTGACATCAAGCAAACATCCTGGTGTTGGACCATCAGATCACCAGTCATTCCAGTTCTTTAACCCTTTACCACATACAACTTTTCCGCACTTTGCCCATCAGGAAAACATACTTTTCAAGTCAGCAGCCTGGCTATCCTTTGCGTTCCTACGATTTAGGTCATCCCACCGTGGATTGAACCTCTTGCGTTTATAGTTTGGCTACCCATACTTGGGATCAAACTTCTCGTAGTTTATCCTCAACCTAGGATTAAACTTTCTCCTCCCCGCACTCTGACCTGCACATGGGATTACATTTTTCCACTCACCCCGAAGGGCGAACTACATCGACCTGATCTCCTCTTCAATAGGAGTACGTAGGAAACCATTTCATATGACTCGGTCACAATAAAAAAAAATAACAAAAACATTTCTACCCTCTTCTCCTTATGAAAACAAAAACAACAAAAACATTCCTAAACCATGCAGACATGATCTCCTCTTTAATAGGAGTACGTAGGAAGCCATTCATGGTCTGGTCTTACCCCCTACCAAAATACAAACCCTTGTCATTTGGTACTGGGATCAAACTTCAATCCACTAAGTTTCATTTGGCTTCAGACCAAGGGGATGGGATTACCTGAACTCCTCCCAAATAGGAGATTCGGCGACCATCTAAGCTGCGGTTATACCTCGAAGAGCAACACTATTCCATAAGAGACGGAATTAACTAGGCTTCTCCTAAATAGAAGTACTGGCACCCATCTATAGTGCGGTCAATCTCAGAGAGGAAAGTCACACTCCTCTCCACATTTACATACAAAAACCAGTCCCAAGACACCAAAGATGGTAGGGATACATACAGATCGATGATCCATTCTGAACTATCCAGAGACAACTCAATGTACATCCACCCAGGAGGAATTCAGAATACATTAAGGTCACAAGCCCTGAAGCAGTAGGCAAAATATCAAGCAAGTAGCAAAGCATATCTGAAAGGGAAGTGATCCAAAAATATATTTCCATGTCTTATATATAATGTTGTTTGGTATACACAATGTAAACTGTACATGACTAAATGGCTAAGCTAGTTTGTGCAGGAAAATACAAGATCATCTACAAGTCAGGGTATATGCGAGCTAACAAGCCCAACATGGCGTCCCTCTCAGAAGAAGGAGGTGAAGTTGTGCTCTCCTGTACGAGAATATCCACACGACCCAACAGATCTGCAGCCATCTGCATGGTGACCATATGATCATTAATATATGCGCTCATCTCTATGATCATGCCAGTGGTAAGGGACCTCACAACAGTACTATCTGTGACGGCTACATCCCGGGCAGATATAGCACTATCCCGCTCAACTATCACTACATCTCTGGCTAATCTAGCCTCATCCCGCTCAACAACAGTGATATCCGTACGAGCTAATGCCTCGTCCCTCTTTAATAGAGCTGTGTCTCTCCCCTCAAGGGCAATCAACATCATAGATCGAGCCTGATCTCTCTCGAAGATCATCAGTTGAAGACTCTGCTCTAGGTACTGTGCCGAGTGTTGAATCACAACAGTACCGGTACTAGGAGAGTCAGGAAAAAATGCTGGCAACCCAGCAGTAGGCTCCTCCTCGAGATGGGTATAGATGTCCTCCATAGGCTCTACATCATCTAACTTCCTATCCGGTACTGTAGATACTGCTTCAGCCGATAAAATCTCTGTCTCCATCCATGCGGAATACTCTGCAGAACAACCCGGATGGCTCACAGAAAAAGTAGATATCTCACGCTGATCCGAACAAGCATGCTGTCCTCTACTGAGAGATATCGAGAAGCTAAACAATGACCTATCGCCCCCTCGAAAGGATGAAAATCCTGGAACTGGTCAAACTGTGACATCACGGCCAATGGGTGATAAGTAGTCACACCCCTCAAACCAGCCAGAGGGAGGTAGTCCATGCCTGGAGCATGAATAATAAAGTTGTATGGTGAGCTAAGCCCCGAACACAGAAATATACTGAAAGGATCTCTGATATCTGCCAAAAATGCAGACCAAGACAGAGAATTTATACACTCCGATGGCTGAAAGGAGTATGACATGGCTATATCATGGGTGAACCAATACCCATGCCGTCTAAGAGTGCCAATCGGTCTCAAGTGTGACATAAACCACACATACAGCATAACCGAACTCCGAGTGAACACTCCTATCAGATATGTGTAGCAGTAGGATGCTGACCACAGGGTCTCTACTACAATCATAGGTACAATGGTACGACCCTCTCTAAGAGCTCTCACAGCCATGATGACACCGATGTCTATCTTGTCCATATATTGCGGCAATTAAACGTACGATAGTATGCACAGCAGCAGTACTTCAACCTTGGCCAAATGCCAGTGATCCTCTGATGCGGTGAAATCCCCAAAATATCGTGAATAGCTATCCTCCGAGCCAAATCTGTCATACAGAAAATGCTGGGATATCACGTGGCTAAATGTCAACTCATCCTGTACTACTCTACGCCGCAATCTAGTGAGAGTCATGAATCGTCTACTCATGTCTCCCAAAGCCAGATGCACGCAAGGTCTGTCTAAAGGCAACATCGTCAATCGTGCATACTCCTCCAGAGTAAGAGTCAACTCATGGGTCCCGAATCAAAAAACCTGCCTATCCGGTATCCAATGCTCTAGCATCCCGTCCACAAACCCTACGGGAACCTAAAACATCAATAAAGTCATGGTATGCTGCAGCAAATGATCTACAGTCACCCTGTCTGGTGGTGACATGCTATCGTACCACGATCGCATACCCGATGCCACCAATGATGGTGGGGTATGATCAATACGGCTAACTATCGAGGAAGACATCTATGCGGGCCGTGTCATAAGACCATCCAGGGGTCAATGCTGAATATCTTTGGACATACATACATATGTATAACATGATACATTCATAACATATAATAGATGGCAATATGATATAGGGACTGAAAAAATGGTGCATACATTCCTAAGTATATCATCATCTAATACATCATCTCTGTACAGCTACAAATACAGGGAAATGGGGCACAGACATCCTACTACTAACAGAGGCCTATCAAAAGATATAGTTAGAATGGGGCACAACCACCAAATAGCTAACAGAGGCCTATCAAAAGAGATAACAAGAATACACATAAAAAGAAGACCAAGGTGTCGATGTCCACTTCATCAATCCTATCCACCTGATGTAACTCCTCCTGAGTCACTGGATCTCTATCAACAGGGATGTCAGGCCTTTATAGAGGAGGATCTGCGCTGGCAAAACCGAATGGGTCATCTGAGGGGCCAGCACCTGAGCTGGAGGGATCAAATGAAGCCGCCTACGCTGGATCTCTGCCCAAATGCCGAATAAATATATGTGCCTGGTCCAACTGCCGGGTCAAACTATCAATCTGGGTCCTATGAGTCGGATCTCGGACACAAGCTATCCAATCCGTCATCATAAAGGATCCTAGAACCATATCCCCCATAAACTGTGTGGCGCGGGACTGGGCTCCAGTAGTGCGAGGGGACCACCACCACTGGAACATCTCTTGAGTACATGGACCCTCTAACAATGCAAAATCGTCAACCCCCAACAATGGAATACCAGTGACGGGTGACTGCGATACAGGCCAATGATACCTGGCAGGAGGCAAGATCGATATACGAATCTCCCCTGTGATGCTCCTAATAGCATGCTCTCCTAAATAGAGCTCCCAACCTCCATCTATGAAGAGCGAAACTCTCCTGGTGGAAATCAAGTAGTCAACTCCAGTCAGATGTCCATCCTCAGAGCCGATGGTCAAGTGCTCCCCTGAATAGGGAATCCATGTGATGGTATCAGCTGTCAGCAACTCTAGCTGCATACGGCAATGAGTGAAGCCCTCAACTAAAGGGACCTCTGATAAAATAGAATGATGTCATCATCGTCCTCGTGGATAGGTATCTAAACCTAACACACTCACAGGACGAAAGCATGAGAACCTCTCATAGGCCCAAAACTGCCAACATAATGGCAAAACATCTGCTATCAGTAAACACTCTTAACCTATAAATGGGAAAAGATAAGAGAAGTACTCACCAGCAGAAACGGGTAAAAGCCTAACCAAGCCTCGGTCAAACCCTGTGAGCGCATACGCATGCCCCAGAGGAAACAGGCAAAGGTGTAGGAGCCCCAATCATACTCTCCAATATGGTCAACATCACGCGTGGCGCTGATCAAAGCGAAAGATATCGTAGAAGAGTTATTTGCTATGAAGTAGCCTCTAATGATTATCAGGAACAATCGCCGCAGAACGCGATCCCTGATTCTGACATCATCAGGCATAGGCTCACTCAAAAGCCCGCTCATAGCATCTACGCTCAAAGGACCTGAACGGATAGTCCTGCCTTTGAGCGCCTCCGTCGGAACTCCTAACAAGGATCTGACGGCAGTAGGGGTAATATTCGCCATGCAAGACACTGGCTCCCCTCCAAACTCCATACCTGTGATAAATCGCCAATCCATCGGCGTCATCATCACCTCGTAATCCAGCAGGTGGAGTAACTGAGTCTGATGAAACCATCGATCAGATAAAGCCTTGAGGTAACCCCAGAGACAACAACGGGAAAAGATGGAGAAGAATACCCCAAATCCCCACTCATGCACTACCGCTCTAAAGTCAGGATGAAGAGCCTGATACATCAAGTGAATGCTGAACCAATTTCCTCGAGGCTGTGTAAAGCTGGGAACCTGCATGAAATACAGATCAACATCAGAACCCTTTAATCTTCATCAATAGGAAAGAAGGAAGATCAAAGTCTAACATCATACCTCCTTAGCATGCAAATACATCGATGGATATCTGCTTAAATCACCCAGCAGCTCTAGGTTTGCCACCTGAATATAAGGTAGCTCCCTACGAGGGACAGGTACAGCAGGAGCGGGATCCTCTATCGGAATATCCGCCTTCTCATCCTTATTGTTTGGCACATCTACCCAGACAGGATGAATCACGGCCTCCACCAACCGACGAGGTTGTCGGACAGAACGGGGACGAGGCACTTTAGAAGCCCTCCGCCGTATACCAAAAGTAGTCCTATGGGAACTACTCGGCTGATCCGGATCCATAATATTTGGACAACAAATCTCTAAATCACCTCAGAAAGGGTGTGGTATTTCCTTACTTGGAGCATTCTAGAGTGCATTTTATGACTATATGCATGCATGCATCTACTTTAACATACAATAGAGTTAAAATGCATGACTACCCAATGCCTACATTTGGAAAATTTTTGACATAGTCCCCTTTAAAAATAGGACTATCCACATGCACATAGGCATGTCTAGGTGGCCATTCGCACACCTACCCCGAAAGTCATATACATAATATATGCATTAAAAATTAAAATCATCCATACATAAAGTTAACCTCAATATCAGGAGTATTTTGCCTTTCTACCTTTGCTCATTGGACCTCAAATAGGACAAACAATAGCAGAAAAAGGTGCCAATTTGACTGTCTCAAAAGTCAAATTTTTTCACATCATTATGTTCAGCATGGTTTAATACTAACATTTACTATGTTGAATATTTTTTAGCAAGTCATTTGTGCATACATAATCACTACTATGTGTTTAGATGCATTTCATGCTATAACTCAAAATCAAACGGATTTAAACTGGGAAAAATACATGCATACATAACCCGGATAGTGCAGAACACTTGTACGGTGACAGAATTTGCAGAAAATAGCCCGAACTCAGCAGATCTGAAAGAGGCTCGCGAATTTTTCTTAGTGAGACAAGTTGAAAGTGACTTGTGAGACCAACCTGCTGGATTATATCATCAACAGTTGGCCGTAGGCTCATCTGCGGTTGCAGTAGATGCGCCTGTGGCACCCCTACGCCGGTCCCACCCCTCCGGCTCGGTCCAGTTCGAGTTGCAAAGGAGTTCTTATGGACTAGGAAAGTCAGATCGGGAATAAAAATGCCACGCGGTTGAGCAAAATAGCATACAATCCTATTCTTCTCTGATGAAACTTTGAGTTTGTACATTGCTCATTGGAAGTCACCCGGACACGAGGTATACTCTGCCAATAATCTCATTTGTCATAAATCACACCGGAAAATACCTTGTATAGGCCCGATGCCGTCGACTCCAAGTTGTTACCCAACGTATGTCCCCGATGGGGGTTACCACGTATGTCCCCGACGGGGGTTACCACGTATGTCCCCATTGGGGGTTACCACGTATGTCCCCGACGGGGGTTACCACGTATGTCTCCAGCGGGGGTTACAACGCGTGTTCATCCTTTAACACACAAATCAATGAAGGTCAAGCAGCCTTGACATCATGACAACCGTTGGAAGCAAATCCAACAGAGCATCGAAAGCCATCCGATAACCAGCCACTGCTACACACATCAGCGATGATCTCAACCTCAGTCCCTAATGGGGGTTACAACGTGAAGCCCCGGCAGGGGATTACAACATACATTCAAGTCGTTGACACATATATCAATGAAGTTCAAGCAGCCTTGACGATATCTCAGCCGATAGCAATTAAACCTATCAGAGCTCTAGAGCTATTCGAGGATTTTATGCTCGAGTGCTCATATTCCCCAACAGATCCACGACGGGGGTCACAACGCAATGATCCTTTGATCTACACGACAGCGGAGGTCAAGCAACCTTGACAATCTACCCATAGAGTATCAGTCGTTGATCTACACGACAGCGGAGGTCAAGCAGCCTTGATAATATCCCATAGGATTTTTAGCCGTTGATTTACATGTCGGTGAAGTACACGTCAACGAAGGTCAGGCATCCTTGACAGCATTTGCTGTTGGCAGTAAATCCAACAGAATCTTGACATGTCCTGACAATACAGACCAGGAGATTGTCATCAAGGAGGATTGATGATGGAATATGTTATACACATCCTTATATAGATCAAGCTTTATCCCCACAGATCTCTTACACAGAAGAGGAATATCTTCAGGATCAAGTCATTATCCAGGAAGTTGGTGATAACTCCAACATCAACATCCTAACAGATTTGGGTTACACATTAAATCTGGTCATCATTGCCAATCCCCAGTTGAAGCAACAGGGAGTCAGCAATCATCCCCCGCATGTTGGGCCACAACCCCGTACACATGCATCATACATTTGTATCATGTTGCTTCATATGATATCATGTTTATCTTGTTGTATTTCAAGTGTCTAGGATTCTTTATCCTACCCATGCATCGCCATGCATGAGTATGTTAAAGAGGGGCATCTGTAGACACTCAAAATTTTCTGTACACCTGTCACTAACATTGCAGGAGGATAAATTTGTCTTTTAAGAGAGAACCCTGAAATATAATCTAAATCCATATCGGATACTACCGAAAGCTCAGCATCAACCCCGGAGCACACTCTGGGAGTAACAAATCCAACGTCGGAGATAACCCTGAGTTGTGCAGATCCAACACCAAAACACACGCCGGAGAAGACCGATTAATCTCAGAGATAACCTCGAGGTATTCAGTCTCAGTTCCAACCATGGGAATAGCCACCAACCTTGGTGATAACCCCAAGGAATGCAGTTTCGGCGATATCCCCAGAAATACTTATTTCAAATGCGACCAGCTTCAATCTCGGTGCTCACAACGAGATACACTATACCAACCCGACGATAATATCAGGAAGACAGGCACATCTTAAAGATGATAATGAGGACCTTCGACAAATGCAGCAGTCCAATCTCAGTGAAGCCTGAGTAACGTCTTCTTTATCAGCCCAATCCGACGATAACACCGGTGAGGGGCAACAACGTCATCTGACCAACACGATGCCATGCCACGTCGTCTCAACATCTCTACGCAATAATGTCCCACAAGACTTACCAATCCCGAGTGAGTATTGTGCGGGGTAACGGATGAAAGTTGAAGCTTGAAGACTGGAGGGCACCGTCCCATCTTCAATGACTTCGTACAAACTCTAATCTCATACCATCGTACGACTCTCGACAACGGCGATCTGAAATAGGTCCTGTATACCTCAAACAGATGCCCCAATTGTACTTCTGAAAGTTCGAGTGGACGTTACAGTGCCCGAGTGCACGTACTTCGAGACGACCTGACCTAAAAAACCCATGCCCACCCGCGTTGCCTCTGGTACACCTGTGGCTCAGCCGCAGGTACACCTGCAGCTAAATCGTCTATGAATAGAGATCTTGGGCTGCCCATTTTGTAAGAGAAAAAAGGCGAGGAAGCCCTGCCCAATTTGCTCTGCACTCACCCCATGCAATGTACTTTCCCCTTTTAAACACCTATGAGCTCATATATAGCCTCTTTTTGTACCCACAAAAGCCAGTATTTACCCACTCTAAAGATATAGAAGTCATCTTTGGAAGTCAGTTGTAAGCCTTCTCACACACTTTAGAGTCTTTCTCTTCATCTCTGCACACACCCTTCTACACGTTGAGAGTCGTGTTGCTTGCTTTTGCTCGGACTTCGGTTCGTGGTTTTATTTCAGTTTGTATATACATATTATATATATATATATATATATATATATATATATATATATATATATATATATTAAAGCAGTAAACGCTCCAGACCGAAGTCTAGGCTCAATCAAGAAATAACTCGATAATGTTAGTATATATATATATATATATATATATATATATATATATATATATATATATATATATATCGTCCCACTTGGAGTTTCCTCCGTGGTGGTTGATCGCTTTTACATCTTTATTTACATTTCGTCCCACCTGGAGTTTACTTCGTGGTGGCTGACCGTCTTTATAGCTTTATTTATTTTTTGTCACGCCTTGAGTTTCCTCCGTGGCGGTTGACCATATTTACAGCTTTATCTACGTTTCGTCCTGCCTGGAGTTCACTTCGTGGCAGTTGATTGCTTTGTACAGCTTTCTTTCCGTTTTGTCCTGCCTGGAGTTCCCTCCATGGCGGTTGATAGCTTTTAACAGCTTTATTTACATTTCTGATCCCCCATGGAGGTGCTTCGTGGTTGGTGGTCATGTTTGTATATATATATTTATAGCTTTTATATATATATATATATATATATACCTACTTACTGCTTTCATACAAATTGCGGTATTTTGTACGGCTAGAAATCATGTGATCACTGATTCATCCCATTGAATCTAGATTCGGTTCCCGTGATGGACATTTTTAGCTCTAAGCAGCTTGTGAATTATTCTGCGGTATCTACGAGGAAGTCAGCATTATTTTGTATATTATTTTTGTACGGATGCTTCGCATCTGTCAAATAAAATCAATCAAGCCGAGCACTTAATAAAAATGGGAATGTAAAAGGTCTCAATTACTATTGAGCATCAGGGTTTGAAAAATCTCTTTTATAAAACATCTCTGCCATATCTTGCTTAAAATTGAATTTTTACATAAAATTCAAACCCTGTGTATATAGGTGCGAACGAGGCCTCTCACTACTTTCAAATAACTGCACATTTACCCACACACACACATTCAGATAATAGTTTTTTGAAAAGAGACGGTCACCGTGGTAACACGTATATCGGGGGGTACCTAACACCTTCCCTCCACATAACCAAGTCCCCAGACCCTAATTGAATCTCGGTTTCACCGACCCATTTAGCAGTGTCACATCACAGGGTCAATGTGCAAACCTTTTCTCGGTTGTGTTAGTACAACCATTTAAAAAACTAACTGGCGACTCTTAACAGTCCATCGTTGACATTATACATGTCAGACCTTTTTCACTTATTTTTTCAAATAAATCTCACCTAAAATGAGAACACCAAAGAACAAGTAACGGAAAGTGACAATTAAAAATCCCGACGTCGACAAGGTGGATCCTTCAGCTTCTCCATAATTTCGTGGGACTTTTTGTAAGCTGATAACATGATATTATGATCTGAATGGCAACTTGATTGGCTCCGTAGCAGCCACTTTCATAGGATTTTCAACTCCTTTGAGTTGAATTGCTTATATTATGAAAGGTTTGATAGTCCCATCAGCCTCAGCGGATATAACTGCTACCAGTCCCTTCCATTTAGTAGGCCAAGTATTCTCACTCTCAAATAGCATAGTATCGTCGTCTGCCAGTTGCAGGACACCGCTGTCAATTAGATTTTGAATGAGGTGGCGGAGTGCCCGTCATTCTTCCGTGATGTGATCGCGAGAATGGGAGTGATATTAAAATAGTCCATCATAATTAAACCGTCCTGAATGGGGATTAATTGGAGGTAGAAGGGAAGTGACCCTTCCTTCATTGATCAACATCTGAAGTATCTCCTCTATAGGTTGGCCCAGGTATGTAAATTCTCTTCTATTGGCAAAATCCCGATGGGCTTTGGCACTTGCTCTCTTCGTCACTTTGTCTTCCAGTGTTTTGTTCTCTAAAGATGACGAAGGAGTATTCATGACAAAAGGGAGGAGATTATCATGTTCTTAGCTGACTAATTGGCGCGTGACTTGATGCTGATAAGTTACCAGTTCTGCCAATTATTTAATCTGCTTACATAGAGCTTTTATCTTTCGTTCCATTATGAACTGGAACTTTTCATAATCCCATTTTTCAACACCGTCTTTGATGGCCTGAGATGATTCGTCATTAAAATTGGAACTCTGTTCACTGTTCCAATTAATCATGTTGAACTCTTCCTCTTTGTGTTGAGGAAGAGGGTTGTCTTGTACGTGAGGTTGATCCGGTTGGTAACCACGATCTCACCATTGTCTATTAAATCTTGGATCTTGTGTTTCAAGGCCCAACAATGTTGAGTATCATGTCCAGGTTCCCCAACATGATAAGCACATTTCCGAGCAGCATTGAAACCCCTTCCATTAGGGTTGGCTGGTGGAAGAAGATTCGTGATTTTCTTCTGAGTCGTCAGAAGAGTGAGAATGTTCTCGAGTGAGTCCCCTTAGGGTGTGAACACTCGAGGGCATTTGACTTCTCCACCTTTTGGCAATGAAGGATTTAAAGACTGTGCTTGAAAGGGAGTGTAATTTCTCCTTTGGATAGGCATATTTTGATTGCCTTTTTGACCTTGTAGTATCAAAAAAACATCCTCGTCTTTCTTTTTATGGACCCTCCGGGGGTTGTTTCCATAAGTTCCGGATTAGATGTGCTCAGTAACAGCTTTAAGGGCAGCTAGGTCTTGAATATTTCCTAACTTCAATCCCATCTCAACGATCTCCCCGTGTTTAATCATTTCAAAAAATGGTTTACCAATACCAGCTAAGACTTATTCATAGAAAGGAGCTTCTTGTATGTCTATGAAGGTCATGACCATTTCTGAATCCGTCATGGAAGGAATAACTTGAGCAGCATGGCGCCTCCACCTTTGAGCATACTCTCTGAAAGACTCATTGGACAATTTCTTGACCTTGGTAATCTGGTACCGGTCAGGAGCCTTCTGAGACTGGAAGCTGTATTGAGTGAGGAATGCATGAGCTAGCTCCTCCTAGCTATAGATCTTTGAGTTGTCTAATCCGGTATACCACGAATAGGCTTCTCCAATCAGACTCTTCTAGAACAGCTGCATCCTAAGCTTCTCGTCCTCTGCATAAGATCCAAGTTCTCCAATGAACACCTTTAAATATGTGTAGGGATCTCCTAACCCATCATATTTTTTGAAGTCAGGAGTTTTGAACTTCTCTGGATAATGAACACTAGGGAATATACAAAGGTCAACATATGAGACACTTCTGTGTGCTCCAATTCCTTTGATCGCATGAAGGGTTTCTTCCATTTGAAGGACTTTCTTCCTGATGTCATTGGTGTCTGGATCTCCTCTGAGATGGGTGGTGTCATGAATTTTGTTGGTCGTATCCAATTGAAGTTCAAGTACTGTAATGGTTTTATCAGGACCTTGGGTTCCTCCTTGTGTGGAGGATTCAGCATGTACGGGTATCTTTGTACCCTGAGTTGACTAGTGTAGTTCTTTAAGCAAAACTGCCAAGTCTATAATTTGTTTACTTAATCCATCAAATTCTTTGTGTGAAACTGGATTAAGGTCAGTCTGGTCTGATGATGACATAATTAACTGTAGGCTCGTGGCCTTTTTGGATTTTGATCGGGTAATAGGTTTGATTGCTTCCCTGTAAAAGACTTGCATAGTTTAGTCTTTAGGGAATGTGTAAATGTTTACATGCTATGTGATGTATCCTTTCTAGGAATATTATCCTGCAAGGCGGATGTTAGCTATTTGCAATATAGGATAGCATGTTAATTTATGTATGTACACATATTTCTTTATATTTCTCATTACATGGA
Organism: Panax notoginseng; assembly: GCA_016801055.1. Taxonomy (NCBI): domain Eukaryota; kingdom Viridiplantae; phylum Streptophyta; class Magnoliopsida; order Apiales; family Araliaceae; genus Panax; species Panax notoginseng. The sequence goes on from CM029018.1 coordinate 78,116,234, forward strand.
GATGAATATGCAATGAAATTACAAGTACTTGACTTCACGAGTAATTTAAAATGAGAAAGCATGAAGAGACTATCCTATGTGTTTGGTTTATCAAAGGCTTACCTATCTTAGGTTACTCTCGCGGGTTTTTGGCATAAAGGTACCCAAATCAACGCAATTTACTCAACGGGAAGTTAATCCGGTCTTTTAACTTAAGCGAATTTGGGTGGTGCCTTTCCTAATCCTCGTTGGAATTAGTCTTCCTACGAGTCCAGTAATCAAACACCGATAGGATAGCCTCCTGGTGGAGGAACCACACAACATACATTCACATACAACGTGTCTCACTGTTTATGAAAATGATGACATGTGTGAAGTACTAATATCACAGATAGATATAGAGTAAAGCATTAAGCGCGGTAAAATATATACATTCGTACACATTCATCATAAATGTAAATGCAACATTCACACATAAGTATATAACAATTTTGAAAATATTGTAATAGCGACTTAAGTCCTCTTACTGGAGTCCCCCGCAGAGTCGCCACCTGTCGATATCGAGATTTTTATTTGTCCCTTTTTGTTACTTGTTCTTTGGTGTTCTCATGTTAGGTGAGATTTGTTTGACAAAATAAGTGAAAAAGGTCTGACATGTATCATGTCGACAATGGACTGTTAAGAGTCGCCAGTTGGTTTTTTATATGGTTGTACCAACACAACCAGAAAAAGGTTTACACATTGACCCAGTGATGTGACACTACTAAACGGGTCGATGAAACCGAGATTCATTAGGGTCCGGGGACTTGATTATGCGGAGAGAAGGTGTAAGGCACCCCCCGACATCCGTGTTACCACGGTGACCGCTACTTTTCAAGAAACTGCTATATGAAGGTGTATGTGTATGTATGTGGTTTAATGTGTTGTTATTTAGAAGTAGTGCGAGGCCTCGTTCGCACCTATATACACAAGGTTTAAATTTGTGTAAAAATTTAGTTTTAAACAAGATATGGTAGTGATGTTTTGTTTTTTAAACCCTTGTGCTCAATAGTAATTGAGACATTTTACACTCCCATTTTTTATCAAGTGTTTGGCTGGATTGCTTTTAATTTTCGAGATGCAAAGCATCTTCGAGAAAATAATATACAAAGCAGTGTCGAACTCCTCGTGGGCATGAAAATCATCTGAGGAAATCCAAACACCGTGAATAAATTTACAGGCTGCTTACAGCTGAAAATGTCCATCACGGGAACCGAATCTAGATTCAGTCAACTGAATCTGTGATCACATGATTACTAGGCTCACATGATGCCGCAATTAATTAAAAAGCAGTAAGCAGATATATATATACAGACATGATCAGCCACCACGAAGCACCTCCTTGGGTGATCAGAAATGTAAATAAAGTGTAAAAGCCATCAACCGCCACGGTAACTCTAGGTGGGACGAAAAGCAAAGGAAGCTGTAAAGACGATCAATCGCCACGAAGTAAACTCCAGGTCGGATTAAATGTATATATATATATATATATATATATATATATATATATATATATATATATATATATATATATATATATATATATATATATATGTGTGTGTGTGTGTGTGTGTGTGTGTGTTTGTGTGTGTGTGTGTGACAACCCAAGAATTTGTATATTTATAAAATATTAAAATATTGAATTAAGGTTAAATAATAAACTTAGACAGAAAATAAGTGAATGGATTTGAGATTTTCGAGAAGGAATTTTATGGATTTGAAAATTTTTATAGAGAATTATTCAGGATTAAGTATATACGTGAATATGTTCTGTGTATATGATTATGTATGTGTACAGAATGTGGTTAAGGGTCAAGGGTTGACCAGATAACCTATATCGGTGGCCAACCCTAATATTATATTAAGAACGTCAACGTTCAGTTAGAAAATTCTTACGATTTATAAGAAACCCTAAAAACGGTTCTAGAAACCCTAATTTCAATTTCGAGAATCTGAAACCCTATTACGGAAGTTGAAACCCTAGTTTGGGAATGCAATTGCTAGTATAAGGTTTAACCGTTATTAATGATAACCTAATTAGGGATAATCCTAATTGACTTGGAAAACCCTAATTTCTGGATTATAAACCCTAATTTATAATTAGGGAAAACTTAATTGTTAATTTAATAATTTTAATGTTAATTAGGAAACATTGATCCTAATTTTCAAGTTATAAGTAATTAGAAAACCCTAATCTAATTAGAAAACCTAATTTCTAAATTAGAAAGATTATTTTTCAATTTAAAACCCTAATTCTTGGGTTATAAACCCTAATGTACAATTATGACCCAAATTTCTAAGTTAGCCATTTTAATTAGGAAATAATAATCCTAATTAGCAAGCTTGGGTTATGATTAGGAAATTTTCATATAACTATAGAATCCTAATTATAATTTAGAAATATTAATTTTCTATTTTAAAACCTAAATTGGAAAATCCTAGAATATTTTTTTTAACCTAAGGGTTAAACCCTGTGACAATTTGATTGTTTGAATTGTGATTCTGAGGGCAGAATCCTTCTAAGGAGGGAATGATGTAACATTCCAGAATTTTAATTGTAATATTAAATATTTATTGAATTATATAAATATTTATAGATGTGTTTATCGTTAAATAAATATTTATTTAATTGATTTGATTTTAGTTGGTTAATTATTTGTTAAATAAATAATTAATGAGTTAAGAAAATTATTATTATATTGATATTTCAATTTGATGGTTAATTATTTGTATTGAGTTATGTGATTAAATGATTTATTTATTTAATTGTTATTTGAATTAATTAAATTAAGTATGAAAGTTTGATTAAATATAGTGTGACAAATAACTATAGTTTAAGGAGTTATTAAAATAGTTTAATTTAGTTTTTATCCAAACAATGTTTAAGGATATAAACTCGTTAATTTTAAATGATTTGCCAAACAAAGCCCTATGGCTTTTGAAATTTTTTTTAATTTTGAATTATATAAATAAAATAAATAAATTAAATAATAAATATAATATATTTATAACATATACGTTATAGGTATTAAATGATTAACATAATATTTGTATTAAGGCCATATCAGTTTATAGTTTTATTTACGCATAAGGTTTTGCTTGGCCATTTGTTAGTCTGAGAAACATAGAACTATTAGAGGAAGTTGAGAGAGAAAAGGATGTGATTCTAGAAAAATACTGAGTTCTTCAAGCTTTTCTAAGGGTTAACAAGTATCTTCTTAAGCAACAAAAAAGGTATTTTCCTATAATATTAATACTATATATGTTTTACGTTCTTTGTGTTCTTGAAGTGCACTCACTATGTATAAAGTTTTACAAAATTGTCTGTAAATTGTGTTTTATAATTGTTTATGATGGTTAGAAATTATGTTTAAACAAGAATTGCATGCTAATTTCAGTTTACAATAGAAGAAAATTTTCGACAGTGTATGTTTATATGTATTTTTTCTAATGACTAATGTAAGTACCAATTTTGATGGTCAATTCATATGTTAAACTGTAAATTCAGTCTTGTATATGTTACTTCATTAAGAAACGAGCATGACGTAATTTGAACGAAGTAATTTGGCCAAGTATAGAGATTACAGTGGTGATTTTTGTGAAGAAACTCAAAAATTGAGTCTTTGTATGAAAATATGAATTTTGAGAAATTAAAATAGTTTTAGTTGTTATTAAATTGTTCTAATTGATGGAAAATGTTAGCATTCATGTTTATGATATTGTATATTTATTTTACGTGTTAATTTACTGTTTGGTGGGGGAAATTAGTGTTAGTTGGGCTAAAAATGGCTACTGTTCATGTCGAGTCTGCCTCTGTCTGTGCACCAGCACAGCTGCGCTGGTGCCAAGGCTAAAAATTACGCAGCTGCGCTGTGTGTGGCGCAGCTGTGCCACACACTGATATGAAGCAGAGCAGTCTGCTGCTGCTGTAGTTTCGGGATAGCGACGCACGTTGGTCTAGTGATGTGTTAGTATAATAAACATGTACTAATATAGCTAAAACAGAATCGTGCTATGTGGTTAGTAGATTCAAAGTTTGAATGATTAGTAAGTGATGAACGTGGTATATTAGGACTTAGTGAGCATGATAAATAGTAAACATGTTGTAGACAGTCGAAATTTTCTGTCCACCTATCACTAACATTGCAGGAGGACAGATTTATCTTTTAAGAGGGAACCCTGAAAGACAATCCCTATCTATACCGGATACTACCGGAAGTTCAGCATCAACCCCGGAGCACACACTAGGAGTAACAATTCCAACCTTGGATATAACCCTGAGGCGTGCATATCAATACCAGAACACACACCGGAGAAGACCGATTAATCTCGGAGATAACCCTGAAGTATCCAGTCTCAGTCCCAATCATGGGAATAGCCACCAACCTTGGTGATAACCCCAAGGAATGCAGTTTCGGCGATAACCCCGGAAATGCTTGTTTCAAATGCGACCAGCTTCAATCTCGGCGCTCACAACGAGATACTCTATACCAACCCAGAGATAACACCGGGAGGACAAGCACACCTCAAAGATGACAATGAGGACCTTCGACAAATGCAGCAGTCCAATCTCAACGAAGATTTGAGCAACGTCTGCTTTATCAGCCCAATCCGACGATAACACCAGTGAAGGGCAACATCGTCATCTCGCCAACACGATGCCACGCCACGTCGTCTCAACATTTCTTACACACATCTCTACGTAATGATGTCCCACAAGAATCAAGGATAACCAATCCCGAGTGACTATTGTGCGGGGTAACAGATAGAAGTTGAAGCTTGAAGATCAGAGGGCATCGTCCCATCTTCAATGACTTCATATAAACTCTAATCCTATGCCATTGTACAACTCTCGATAACGACGGTCCAAAATAAGTCATGTATACCTCAAACGGATGCCCGGATTGCACTTCTGAAAGTTCGAGTGAACATTACAGTGCCTGAGTGCACGTACTACGAGACGACCCGACCCGAGAAACCCAGGCCCACCCGAGTTACCTCTGGTACACATGCGGCTCAGCCGTAGGTACACCTGCGACTCCACCCTCTATAAATAGAGGGCTTGGGGTGGCCATTTTGTAAGAAAAAACGGCGAGGAAGCCCTGCCCAATTTGCTCTTCACTCACCCCATGCAGTGTACTTTCTCATTTTAAACACCTGTGAGCTCACATATAGCCTCTTTTGTACCTACAAAAGCTAGTGTTTACCCACTCTAAAGATATAGAAGTCTTCTTTGGCAGTCAACTATAAGCCTTCTCACACACTTTAGAGTCTTTCTCTTCATCTCTGCACACACCCTTCTTCACGTTGAGAGTCGTGTTGCTTGCTTTTGCCCGGACTTCTGTCCGTGGTTTCATTTAAGTTTGTATATTATATATATATATATGCCTAGATTGAGCCTAGACTTCGGTCTGGAGCATTTATTTGCTTTTCTATATATATATTTATATATATGAACTATGTGTCGAACTTTGTTCGATGGGCCTAGACTTCGGTCTGGAGCGTTTACTGCTTTAATATATATATATATATATATATATATATATAACTGTGTGTCGAACTTCGTTCGATGAGCCTAAACTTCGGTCTGGTGCGTTTATTACTTTAATATATATATATATATATATATATATATATATATATATATATATATATATATATATATATATATATATACATTTATATATATTAACTGTGTGTCGGACTCTGTTCGATGATCCTGAATTTTACATCCTATGCGTTTACTCGCTTATATATATATATATATATATATATATATATATATATATATATATATATATATATATATAAACTGCTATTGAACTTTGTTCTGTGAGCCTGGATTTTACATCCGGTGCGTTTATATATATAAGATCCTGGATTTGTTCAATAGCAGTTTATATATATAAGATATATTTATATATATATATATATATATATATATATATATATATATATATATATATATATATATATATATTATGTCCCACCTGGAGTTTCCTCCATGGTGGTTGATCGCTTTTATAGCTTTCTTTACGTTTCGTCCTGCCTCGAGTTTATTTCGTGGCAGTTTATCGCTTTGTACATCTTTCTTTACGTTTTGTCCCGCCTGTAGTTTCCTCCGTGGCGGTTGATAGCTTTTACAGCTTTACTTATATTTTTGATCCCCCATGGAGGTGCTTCGTGGGTGGTGGATCCTGTCTGTATATATATATTTACAGCTTTTATATATATACTTGCTTATTGCTTTCATACATATTGTGGTATCGTGTGAGCCTAAGAATCATGTGATCACAGAGTCATCCCATTGGATCTAGATTTGGTTCCTGTGATGGACATTTTCAGCTATAAGCAGCTTGTAAATTATTCTGCGATGTCTGAATTTCTTCAGATGGTTTACATACCCACGAGGAAGTCGGCATTATTTTGTATATTATTTTCGTACGGATGCTTCGCATCTGTTAAAATAAAATCAATCAAGCCGAGCACTTAATAAAATGCGAGTGTAAAAGGTCTCAATTACTATTGAGCATCAGGGTTTGAGAAACCTCTTTTATAAAACATCACTGCCATATCTTGCTTAAAATTAAATTTTTACATAAATTCAAACCCTGTGTATATAGGTGCGAACGAGGCCTCGCACTACTTCCAAATAACAGCACATTGACCCACACACACACACATTCAGATAATACTTTCTTGAAAGGAGGCGGTCACCGTGGTAACACGGATGTCGGGGGGTGCCTAACACCTTCCCTCCGCATAACCAAGCCCTCGGACCCTAATGAATCTCAGTTTCACCGACCCGTTTAACAATGTCACATCACTGGGTCAATGTGCAAACCTTTTCTCGGTTGTGTTGGTACAACCATTTAAAAAACCAACTGGCGACTCTTAACAGTCCATCGTCGACATTATATATGTCGGACCTTTTTCACTTATTTTTTCAAACAAATCTTACCTAAAATTAGAACACCAAAGAACAAGTAACGAAAAGGGACAATTAAAAATCCCGACGTCGACACATGTGTTGTGAAGGTTAACACTTGTAGTTTCTGATTTTTGCATGGTATGTAAGACCCCAATTTTTATAAATAAAGATGAATTTTCTATAAATATCATTTTTGAATATTATGGAGTTAATTTGATATAATGTTATAGTTGTGGGTAATATTTATAAATTTTGCAAAGTAAACAAGTTGTTATAAAATATTCGTTTGGTCGGGGAATATTCTTTTTGTCGGGGAATATTCGTACGACGGCACAATCATTGGTGGACCCCACAATGGAATTATTGTCGGATTGAGAAAACGACAAAATTATCTTTCTATAAAAATAACAGCTGAGGTATTACGTTAAAATCGTTAAAACTGTTGAACTACTTGGTAGTAAAAGTACAGTAATACGCGTGGTTGCATAGTAGCACACGGTATTGATTATTGATGCTTACGTGAGAAGTCACTCAGCTATACTCAATTATTGCTACAGTAATTGCTGCATCATATCTCTTAAATTATTGTCATAGTATCATCTGTATAATATGTTATATTATTAAATCAATAATTGAGACGTTGTGGTAAGTTTGGTTATTTTATGGGGGGCCATATGTCATCATCTAAGAGTCTCTTCGTCAATAGTAATTACCGTCGTCAATAGTAATTACCGTCGTCAATAGTATTTACCTTGGTCAATAGTAATTACCTTCGTCAATAGTATTTACCTTGGTCAATAGTAATTACCTTCGTCAATAGTATTTACCTTGGTCAATAGTATTTACTTTCGTCAATAGTAGTTGTCCCTTCAATATTACCAAGAGTCATTTGACCCTTCGTTAAGACCAAGAGTCATTTGACCCTTCGTTAAGACCAAGAGTCATTTGACCCTTCGTTAAGACCAAGAGCCACCCTCAGTTTTTCTATAAATAGAGGCCTAGGGCTTCATTATTTTTCACGAATTCATTCAAGCTATAGAGAGAGAAAGTATAGAGAGAATAAGAGAGAGAGAATAAAAGTATTCTGCTACATCACTTTTCCAATATCCAGTTCTTTTAAGGTAGGGAAAATTATTTCTTTTATATTCATGAAGAGAACTTCTGTTATTCCATTCGTTATTATTCTGTTGGAATAACCAGTATACGCGGTCTACCCTATACTTGGTGACATTCTTCTATTATTCTGTTGGAACATCCTGTCTGTGTGTTTTACACCGGACCTGGTTCCGTTTATTATTCTGTTGGAACATCCTGTCTGTGTGTTTTACACCGGACCTGGTTCCGTTTTATTATTATTCTGTTGGAATATCCTGTCTGTGTATTTTACACCAGACCTGGTTCCATTATTTATTATTCTGTTGGAATAACCTGTCTGTGCGGTCTATCGCATGCATGGTGATTTCTTTTGTTATTCCATTCTTTATTATACTCAGTTGGTTAAGTTTTGACTTCTATACTCCATGAAATTTGTGGAATATCCTTGATAGTTGCGTTTCATCCAGTATCTTTTCAAGAAAATATTCTTCTAAGCATTCTTGAATTTTACTCCACAATACAGTATCATGTTGACAATTTGGACGTTGTTAATTCCTGGATAAATTAATTCTTGAACTTGTTTTATTGAATTCTTATATCATTGTCATCATCCTCATGTTTATAAAATGTTGAAAGTCATCTGTGGCCTGTAGTGCATAGATGGACTTGGTATGATTATGACCAGGGATTATTCGGTATAATCATGACCGTAATGTTACAAATGATGTGGTAAAAGTCCTCATTGGCCCGTAGTGCATTGATGGACAGTTGTTGGCATGATCATGACCATTAATGAATACACGAATATCCTTGGCCGTAGTGCAGGGGTGATTCGATGATGTGGATTATTTTATTAAGCTGAGTCTCAGCGATTACAGTGTTGAAAAACTTTTTAAATCATAAAAGATAGTAGAGTTTATTTTCTACTTGACTCTTTTAATGGATTGCTTGTTCCGCTACAGTTAAACTTGATGTCTATTATATTTTATCAGTTTAACATTGTTGAAGGCTAATGATAATTTATTCTGCATTATCTTAGTCATAATATTTCTTACTGGGCTAGTTGAGCTCACCCTTTCTTTCACTGTTCTCTTCAGGAAATGAGAACGTAGCTGGGACAAGTCGGGGTACGGAGTGATGGTCCGAATGATAGTATTAGTTAGTAGTCCTCACTATTCTATGTAATGGTGTGTTAATAAATGTAATGAGGACTCCTTTTGAGTATGAATACTCTCTAGAAGATAATATTTGTATTCAAACTCACAGTTTATGTTTTGTCGTATTGTACACGACAGATGTATTAATCAGTTGTATTTGTATTCTGTACTATGTATCTGACGACCCAAGATGGGTGATGTATACCTAATTTTGGGGGCGTCACAGTTGGTATCAGAGCTTAGGGATATGATCCCTGGCTAAGATGTGAGAATAGAACTAGGAGGGGAGAGACGGGGAATTCCTTCGCTAGTATGACATACCTAAGTTTATTTGCATGGTATTTAATTGGTCGGTCATAATATAAGGATAATATATGACATATCAATTAATTTTTATTTTGTGGCAGTATCTGAAAATGGCATCTGAGAACGTTGAGAATAGCAATGGAGCACAGACGACTGTTGATTCACCACATATCAATAATCAGGATAATGTGCATCAGGAAGGTGTCAATCCTCATGCAAACAACAACACTGACCAAATGATGAATGATCAAATGTTCAGAGGCTTTATGCAATTCATGCAACAACAGGTGAAAGCGGCTCCTGTCCACAACGTAGGTGGAAATACTGGAAACTCTCTGGCGGTCACCGCTAAACAGTTTAAGGAGCTGGGACCACCGGAGTTTAAGGGAGAACCCAAACCACTTGTAGCTGAAACATGGATAAAGCAGATCACCAAGATATTTGATGTCTTGGGTTGCTCCGAGGAGCAAAAGGTTCCCTTTGCCGCCTTTATGTTGCGAGGAGAGGCAGATTACTGGTGGGAATCGATAAAGCGTACTCAACCTGCCGCACTGAAGATGTCCTGGGAGAAGTTCCAAGAGCTGTTTAACGACAAATACTTTCCCGAGAGTATTCGTCACATGAAGGAGGTGGAGTTCATCAAATTGGAGCAGAATAATATGACCGTGTCGCAGTACGAGGCAAAATTTGCGGAGTTATCCCGGTTTGCGTCCCACCTGGTGGATAATGAAGAAAGAATGACGCGGATGTTTTTAAGAGGTTTGAAGCCGGAGATACGTCAACATCTTGTTTCTCATAAACTGTGTTTGTATTCAGATGTTGTAAATAGGGCTCAGTTGGTGGAGCGCGATAACGAGACAACGCAACCAAAAGAGAGCAGCCGGCAAAATGATAATACCAGTGAGAGCAGTCATCGAAGCGGTGACAACAAGCGTGGAGGGAATCAACAGGCCAGAAATGGTAACCACTTCGGTGGTAATCAGGGCCAAAACAATAAGAATGGACATTTCAAGAAGAGGAGATTCAACAATGATGGAAAGACGTCAGCACCAGCACCTGTCGTTAAGGAAGGAGAACGACCACCTATCATATGTTTCAAATGCGGAGGGGAGGGGCACATCAGTCCAAACTGCGCGATGCCGTCCAAAGCATGTTATAATTGTGGAAGAGAAGGTCATTTAGCCCGATTTTGTCGTTTACCGAAGACAAATTCAGCTAGGATGGAGGCACCAAAAGCCGTCCCAGAAAAGTCAAAACCGGTTGTGCAAGGGAGAGCGTTTGTTGTGAACTCCCAGAGAGCAAGGAACCCGAATGAGGTCATCACGGGTAAGCTTATTATAAACTCTAAAGAAGTTTATACTTTATTTGATACCGGTTCAACCCATTCTTTTATTTCTCCTACTTGCGCTCATCGATTAAATTTGATTCCGGAGAAATTAGACTTTGACTTATCTGTGGAAACTCCGTTGGGAGAAACCTTCATTACCTCCACTGTTTATAAGTCTTGTTTGGTTCAAGTTGGTACCCACACATTACCTATCGATCTGATTTCATTAAAAATACTTGCATTTGACGTGATTCTAGGGATTGATTGGTTAACTACTCATTATGCAAAAATTGATTGTTTTCGTAAGGTTGTTAGTTTTCATATTCCTAATCGACCTATTATGCGAATTCAAGCAACCAAACCATTAAAATCAATCGCTGTCATCTCAAGCCATAAAACTATTCGTTTATTGAAAAACGGATGTCAAGCTTTCTTAGCTCATGTCACAGATCTAAACAAAAATACGTCAGTTTTGAATGATATTTCTATTGTTAATAAATTCCCTGACGTATTCCCTGAAGAACTTCCTGGCCTACCCCCAGAGCGTGAAATTGAATTTTGTATCGATCTTGAACCCGGTACAAAACCCATTTCCAAAGCCCCATATCGAATGGCTCCTATTGAACTTCAGGAGTTAAAGATCCAACTGCAGGAATTGTTAGACATTGGCTTTATTCGTCCTAGTACTTCTCCTTGGGGAGCTCCTGTTCTATTCGTGAAGAAGAAAGATGGAAGTATGCGACTTTGTATTGATTATCGGGAGTTGAATCATGTCACCATCAAAAACAGGTACCCATTGCCACGTATTGATGACCTGTTTGACCAGTTGCAAGGAGCACAATTCTTTTCAAAGATCGATCTTCGTTCTGGATATCATCAGCTGAAGGTTAGAACTGAGGATATTCCAAAGACGGCTTTTAGAACTCGGTACGGGCATTATGAATTCCTAGTCATGTCCTTTGGATTGACTAATGCTCCTGCTGCCTTCATGGATATGATGAACCGGGTATTCAAGGAATATTTGGATCACTTTGTGGTCGTCTTTATTGATGACATCCTTATTTATTCCAAAAGCCGTGAAGATCATGAGCAACACTTGAGGCTGGTACTCCAAAAGCTTCGTGAATACAAGCTTTATGCCAAGTTGAAGAAATGCGAGTTCTGGCTGGAGGAGGTAGCATTCCTTGGGCACGTAGTATCAAGTCGTGGAATATCGGTTGACCCGGCAAAGATTGAAGCTATTCAAAGCTGGGAGCAACCTAAATCAGTGACCGAGGTACGTAGCTTTCTTGGTTTAGCTGGTTATTATCGGAGATTCGTGGAAGGATTTTCTCGAATCGCTACTCCATTAACTCAGCTGACTCGGAAAGATACAAAGTTTGGTTGGAGCGAAGAATGTGAGCAGAGTTTTCAAGAACTCAAGAGGAGACTCATTTCAGCACCTGTTCTAACAATACCATCTGGCTCGGAGGGATTTGTCATCTACAGTGATGCTTCGAGCAAAGGGTTGGGATGCGTTCTCATGCAACATGGAAAAGTCATAGCCTATGCATCAAGACAACTCAAGGAATATGAGAGGAATTATCCTACTCATGATCTAGAGTTGGCAGCTGTTGTCTTTGCACTTAAAATTTGGAGGCATTACTTGTATGGGGAGAAAGTGGAGATCTTTACGGATCATAAAAGCCTCAAATATTTCTTCACTCAAAAGGAACTCAACATGCGACAACGACGTTGGCTTGAACTGTTGAAAGATTATGATCATACCATTCAATACCATCCTGGAAAAGCGAACGTGGTAGCTGACGCATTGAGTAGAAGATCATATGCGGGTACAAGTGCAATATTAACAACGCAAAGGCCCATTTTGTGTGACTTGCAAAGGATGGAGATAGAGTTGAAGACTCCAGGGACCCATGTGATGATGGCGAATATACGAGTAGAACCGACTTTAATCGATAAAGTTAAAGCTGCTCAAGCTACAGACCTGGAGCTGATGCGTATGAGGAAGAAAGTGCAAGAAGGTGTTATGCCGGAAGCAAGAATCGATGAAGAAGGAATACTTCGAGTCAACTCCAGACTTTGTGTTCCTAACAACCCTGATTTAAAGTATGAAATCATGATGGAGGCGCACAACACACCGTTTGCAATCCATCCTGGAAGTACCAAAATGTATCATGATCTTCGTCATACATTTTGGTGGAGCAATATGAAGAGAGAGATAGCGTTGTTTATCTCAAGGTGTCTAACTTGTCAACGAGTCAAAGCGGAGCATCAAGTACCAAAAGGTCCATTGCAACCACTTGAAATTCCAGAATGGAAGTGGGAGCACATTACCATGGATTTCGTTACCGGTCTTCCTAGGGTTTCTCAAGGTATTGATGCGATTTGGGTCATTGTTGATAGATTGACCAAGTCTGCTCATTTCTTACCGATACGAGAAACTTATACACTTGAACGTCTTGCTCGTATGTACATAAACGAGATTGTAAGACTGCATGGTATGCCAGTATCCATAGTTTCTGATCGAGACCCAAGATTCACTTCACGATTTTGGGTTAGTTTACAAAAAGCTATGGGCACGGAGTTACGATTTAGTTCAGCATATCATCCTCAGACGGACGGACAATCAGAGAGGACTATTCAAACTCTTGAAGATCTATTAAGACTCTGTGTCTTTGACTTCAAGGGAAGTTGGGACAAGTTCTTACCATTGGTGGAGTTTTCCTACAACAACAGTTATCAAGCAAGTATTGGCATGGCTCCATTCGAAGCATTGTATGGAAGAAAATGTCGTTCTCCAGTATGCTGGGATGAGGTGGGCGAAGCAACGTTGTTGGGACCGGAGTTGGTACGTATGACTACAGAAAAGATTCAAACGATCCGACAACGTATAAAAACCTCACAAGATCGACAAAAGAGTTATGCTGATCTTCATCGAAAGGACGTGGAATTTGATGTAGGAGATCATGTGTTCTTACGTGTTGCTCCATGGAAAGGAGTTACGAGATTTGGAAAGAGAGGAAAGCTAAATCCTCGATTCATCGGTCCATTTTTAATCCTCGATCGAGTAGGAACTGTGGCTTATAGACTCGCTTTACCGCCAAGTATGTCTCGTGTTCATAACGTTTTCCACATATCCATGTTACGCAAATATGTGGAAGACCCGAACCACATTATTGAGTTAGAACCGGACGAAATAGCGGAGGATTTGACGTATGAAGAAGTTCCTGTTCAAATCTTGGATAAGAAGGAACATATTCTACGCTCCAAGGTTATACCTCAAGTCAAAGTTTTGTGGAGAAACCACGATGTTGAGGAAATGACTTGGGAGTTAGAATCAGAAATGAAATCAAGGTATCCTTACCTCTTCGACATACCAGGTACGTACCCTAATTTCGAGGGCGAAATTTCATAAGAAGGGGAGGTTGTAAGACCCCAATTTTTATAAATAAAGATGAATTTTCTATAAATATCATTTTTGAATATTATGGAGTTAATTTGATATAATGTTATAGTTGTGGGTAATATTTATAAATTTTGCAAAGTAAGCAAGTTGTTATAAAATATTCGTTTGGTCGGGGAATATTCTTTTTGTCGGGGAATATTCGTACGACGGCACAATCATTGGTGGACCCCACAACGGAATTATTGTCGGATTGAGAAAACGACAAAATTATCTTTCTATAAAAATAACAGCTGAGGTGTTACGTTAAAATCGTTAAAACTGTTGAACTACTCGGTAGTAAAAGTACAGTAATACGCGTGGTTGCATAGTAGCACACGGTATTGATTATTGATGCTTACGTGAGAAGTCACTCAGCTATACTCAATTATTGCTACAGTAATTGCTGCATCATATCTCTTAAATTATTGTCATAGTATCATCTGTATAATATGTTATATTATTAAATCAATAATTGAGACGTTGTGGTAAGTTTGGTTATTTTATGGGGGGCCATATGTCATCATCTAAGAGTCTCTTCGTCAATAGTAATTACCGTCGTCAATAGTAATTACCGTCGTCAATAGTATTTACCTTGGTCAATAGTAATTACCTTCGTCAATAGTATTTACCTTGGTCAATAGTAATTACCTTCGTCAATAGTATTTACCTTGGTCAATAGTAATTACTTTCGTCAATAGTAGTTGTCCCTTCAATATTACCAAGAGTCATTTGACCCTTCGTTAAGACCAAGAGTCATTTGACCCTTCGTTAAGACCAAGAGTCATTTGACCCTTCGTTAAGACCAAGAGCCACCCTCAGTTTTTCTATAAATAGAGGCCTAGGGCTTCATTATTTTTCACGAATTCATTCAAGCTATAGAGAGAGAAAGTATAGAGAGAATAAGAGAGAGAGAGAATAAAAGTATTCTGCTACATCACTTTTCCAATATCCAGTTCTTTTAAGGTAGGGAATATTATTTCTTTTATATTCATGAAGAGAACTTCTGTTATTCCATTCGTTATTATTCTGTTGGAATAACCAGTATACGCGGTCTACCCTATACTTGGTGACATTCTTCTATTATTCTGTTGGAACATCCTGTCTGTGTGTTTTACACCGGACCTGGTTCCGTTTATTATTCTGTTGGAACATCCTGTCTGTGTGTTTTACACCGGACCTGGTTCCGTTTTATTATTATTCTGTTGGAATATCCTGTCTGTGTGTTTTACACCGGGCCTGGTTCCATTATTTATTATTCTGTTGGAATAACCTGTCTGTGCGGTCTATCGCATGCATGGTGATTTCTTTTGTTATTCCATTCTTTATTATACTCAGTTGGTTAAGTTTTGACTTCTATACTCCATGAAATTTGTGGAATATCCTTGATAGTTGCGTTTCATCCAGTATCTTTTCAAGAAAATATTCTTCTAAGCATTCTTGAATTTTACTCCACAATGCAGTATCATGTTGACAATTTGGACGTTGTTAATTCCTGGATAAATTAATTCTTGAACTTGTTTTATTGAATTCTTATATCATTGTCATCATCCTCATGTTTATAAAATGTTGAAAGTCATCTGTGGCCTGTAGTGCATAGATGGACTTGGTATGATTATGACCAGGGATTATTCGGTATAATCATGACCGTAATGTTACAAATGATGTGGTAAAAGTCCTCATTGGCCCGTAGTGCATTGATGGACAGTTGTTGGCATGATCATGACCATTAATGAATACACGAATATCCTTGGCCGTAGTGCAGGGGTGATTCGATGATGTGGATTATTTTATTAAGCTGAGTCTCAGCGATTACAGTGTTGAAAAACTTTTTAAATCATAAAAGATAGTAGAGTTTATTTTCTACTTGACTCTTTTAATGGATTGCTTGTTCCGCTACAGTTAAACTTGATGTCTATTATATTTTATCAGTTTAACATTGTTGAAGGCTAATGATAATTTATTCTGCATTATCTTAGTCATAATATTTCTTACTGGGCTAGTTGAGCTCACCCTTTCTTTCACTGTTCTCTTCAGGAAATGAGAACGTAGCTGGGACAAGTCGGGGTACGGAGTGATGGTCCGAATGATAGTATTAGTTAGTAGTCCTCACTATTCTATGTAATGGTGTGTTAATAAATGTAATGAGGACTCCTTTTGAGTATGAATACTCTCTAGAAGATAATATTTGTATTCAAACTCACAGTTTATGTTTTGTCGTATTGTACACGACAGATGTATTAATCAGTTGTATTTGTATTCTGTACTATGTATCTGACGACCCAAGATGGGTGATGTATACCTAATTTTGGGGGCGTCACATGGTATCTTAAGACTTGTGCTAAAATAGTAAGTCTAACTATAAATGCGTGTTATGTTGGAACGTGAATATTAGTATATCTAATAGATGATGGTTCTAAACCTATATGTAGGTGAACGTGAGTTAATATTATAGCTTACACTCGAGGGAAGTTTCTAAACTTATCTTTGTACATTGAGCAAGTTCTCTAATTCTACTTTTATAATTTAGCAAGTTTTCTAACTCTACACTTTCGTTGAGCTAGTTTGTTTATTGTTAGGCAAGTTTACTTGTCCTATTTCAACTATAATTTCGCAAGCTTTTGTATCTAGTTGTTCATGATGATACAAGTTTTCTAAACCTTATTTTGATGTTAAGCAAGTTATCCTTGTCTTTAACTTGTCAAATAGCATGCAAGTTTATATAATCTAATATACTGTTGTTGAATAGTTGTTATTGTTCAAATTGTTATTCGTTATGCTTGCTTAGTATTCAATTATAAATAACCTTGGCTTGATATTGTTCAAGCAAGGTAATGATAGTTATTCAACATTTATGCTATTAGATTATTCCTAAAGCGTAACTTTAATACACAATGATTTATTCACAGCATAGTGTGATTTCATTTTATTCAACTAATCCTTAGTTGATATTCATTGAACTCCAAATTACCTTGAAATGTATCCAAACCAAACTTACTTTGGTGCGAACTTGTAATCTATATACTGAGATGAACAACCCTATTTTTAGGGGTTTACGCTTAGCGTTGAAATGTTTGTGTACAATACATTGTACGAAGGATCGATCCCCCTAAGTACGTGGAGTCCTTATAGTCATATGACTGTTAAAGTTAAAGTTGAAAGATTACTTATAAATCTGGACATGGTTCGTGGTCATTAGACCTTTAGTAGTATATTTCAGAATGTTAATAGAACATATCATTCAGTTCTATTGAGCCTATTATTTGGCAATTATTGTAAAGTTTATTCATTCTTATTTCAAGTGAGCTTTGTTTGCTCACTCTTGCTTATATAACCATTATAGCTAAGGATGAGAAGGTAGATGTACCTAGCACCAGTAAGGGCAAGGGGAAGATGAACAAGTATTGAAGACTTGTAATATTTTGACAGTTATTTGTCAGACTTTAATTTAAGTGATGTAATGAAGCACTTATTTAATTTCCGCATTTGAATGATTGTAATTAAAGGTTAGATAACCTGGGAGATAATGTTTTATTAATGTAATCATGTATGGGCAGGTTTTATTATTCAATTATATTATGATTTGGTAGTTAGATATGAATATTTTGATTAAGTGAACACCAAATCATGAGGTAATGAAGTACTGAGATTTAGGGGTGTCACAAACCCTAAGGATCAAACCCTAAGGGTTGGTTAAGATTAAAAGTATGCCATTAAAATAGATAGCAAAATGCCTAGAATACCCTTTTTGTATTCTTTATTTAGGTAGTGTACAACTCTTTCCAAAATAATGAGTTGGTGACCTAATGTATTGACCATCTACTCTAAAACATCAGATATTTCAGCCATTTTATCATCCAACATTCATTGCATCTTAATTTTTTTTTAGATTAAAGAGAGAGAGAATACTCATATTATTCCTCATTCTTGACAAAGCCTTTCTCTCTCTAAATCCGAAATTTAAGAGTGAGAGAGAGAGAGAGAGAAAACATAAGCCATGATTATGTGTTAGCATCCCAAGATCAGATCATCAAGGATCAGAATCTAGATCAAGGCTCAAAAAGGTATAAAAACCCTAAAATAAGAAATCATGTGATTTGATGTTAATATTGTGGTTTGTTGTTTAAAGTTATGAATTAGGGTGTCATTTAATGATCTTGGTTGTTAGATCAAGGATCTATAACATCTAGATGATCAAAATTAAAGTTTTTAAAAATCTGGAAAACTGAAAAATAGTAGCCTGACAACCGAAAGTCAGAACCTCTAGATTCTTTTCTGTTAATGTTTTAGTGTTTTAAATGTTTGAACTTGTAGTATGTTATGTGGTCTTTGTTCTGAAACTCGAATCTGGGTCAGTTCATGTTTGGGTAGAGAGTTATTATTGGTCAAAACCCGTTGACCGTTCACGAAATCAGGTTTCTTGGTAACCCAGAAAAGCCTGACAGTCAATTTTGAAGGCTATGATCTTGCTGCTGTTAAGTGATTTGGTCATGTTCTTGTTTTGGTGTTGTAGACTGGTATATGAACTACACATACAATTTAGTATATTACCCAGATCATGATCTGGATCGAAAAAAATGTGGTTAAAATAGGCTTGACCGACTGCTTATGAAGATTTGTGGAAAACCTAGAAACCTTCAAGAGCGATTTATCTGACAACGTTTGACCGGCTTGAATCTTGTGTTTGCGTTGTCGTTAAACTGATTAAGTGTGATGTTGTTGTACCCTGACATAAGGGCTAGAAGTTAGAACCTTGATATCATACAAAATAGACCCAGGATGCAAATAGCAAGGATTCAAAGTAAGCACTAAGAGTTGTTCTTCATTTCTGGTTAACCCATAAAATGAAGAACAGTCTCTGACAAGAATTTGATGGCTTGAATCTCGTTATTGTGATATGTTCTGACCATGAAAATTAGTTGGGGTTGTAGTGTGACATTAATACTACAACATCAACACTATTAACTGCCCAGAAATCAACAAGAACACTGTTTTAATTTAGGTCAAACAAATCACCCAGTTAACTGGCCATGAAGGTTCTGGGCAGGATCAAGAACACCTATAGCGACAGTTTCGTCGCTATAGGGCCGTTTAGCTACATTTAATTTCAGAAATTATTATTTTGATTAAATAAATTTAAATAAACAGTTTTTAATTATTAAAAACACAAAATAAATTCTTAAAAATTATTTTAAAGTCTGAAAATTAGGTTTAAATTATTTTGAGTATATTTCATAAATATTTAATATTTTTGGAATATAAATGGTATTTAATTTATTTAATTATAATATTAAATAAATTATTTAAAAATAATTTTAATACATAAAAAATCATGAAAAATTATATTATGATATAAGAAAATATTTTAAGTTATTTTTAATGACTTTTAATATTTTGTGATGAATTTTATTAATTAATTAATATTAATAATAATTAATTTATTTAATAACTATATTAAATAAATTATGGAAAAATAGAGTTAATGATTTAAAAATCATATAAAAATTATTTAAGTGTTATAAAATATAACTTTTAATATTTTGTCATGAAAATATTAATATTTTAATATTAATAGTAATTATTGGATAATGAATTTAATTGTTTAAAAATCATATATAGGTGATTTTAATGTATTAAAAATACTTTGTGATATTATAAATATATTATAATACTATAAATGTATTTCATTAATATTTGATAATAAATAAATATTAATGATAAAGGAATTATGTGGTATTTAATACGATATTAATGATTAAAAATTCATGATAAATGATAGTAATTATCTGAAAATTAGTACGAGCTTATGAAAATTATTTTGACTTATAATATAATTATCTAAGATAATTGTTAAGTGTTTAGATAGAGTTTAATATAACTTAAACTCGATATATGTTCGACTAGACCGTTGGGATGTTAAAATTTTGCCGAACTCGACTCAGACTATAAAAGTTTGACTTGAGATTAGGTTTTATGTGTTGTTTAGACTGATAGGGTTATATGATAATGTGTTTAGGTTATTTTAAATACTGTGATGATATTATTCTAATTTGTATATCGATATTATTTATATATTAGGTTCAGACAAAGCTTATTTTAATATGTAACAGTAATCAACGGTACATGCAAGTTTTTCTTAACTCGACCTCGAGTTGTATTATTAAATTATATTTATGGTTAATCATTTCTGATTGTCATGTCTAAGAATTGTTTCATTGCACTCTATGCATATTGCATGTGTTCAGTAGGTATGAAAGGCCGATCACTTTCATTACCATCCGGTCCAGATATATTTATTCATGTTGAATGCTTGTTCAGTCATAAAAGTTGTTCATGCTAATTCAAAATAATATTGTTGAATTATAGCCAGCTTATTATTCAAATTCTTTCAATCATGATATATCCTTAAATAAACTTATACTTGCTGGGCACACTTATGTTCACCCTTGCTATATCATGATAAGTATTGCAGATCAAAACGAATACGTCGGATACAAGGAAAGGTCATAGACAGTTCCAGCTTTAGTATATATGTGCAGTTAGATTTGTAACAGTATTGTATATTAATGTTATTGTAAGTCAAATAAGTTATGAATTGTGTATTAATTTAAGGTTACTCGACCTTGGAAAAAAGTGTGTAAAGTTTATTGTATAAACAAATTATGTTTATATCTTCCGCAATAGTTATAGAATGAATGTACCAAATCCGCGGTGATTTGGGACCCGGATTTGGGGCTCTCACAGTTGGTATCAAAGTTGTAGGTTATGAACCTTAGGTAGGAATACTTGAGACTAATAATCACATTGATTAGGATAAGGACTAACTCAAATAGAGTTAGTGTGTCGGTCAGATTCAAAGACGAATCTCGGTGGGTTATAAAAGATACAGAGTTTCCTAACTAATAATAAAAGTGAACAGTAATGGTGAATAGATTGAGTCTAAAAGACTAAAAGTACAGTGATAGAAGATCGAAAAATAAATAATCAAGACATAGAAATGAATCGTAATGTATACGATGAGATCACCCCGTGATTTGATAAGGTTATAGTATGGAGAAGGATCAAGTGAATGATTGAAAAGTTTACATCAAGATTGTTGTGTGTCTATGAATGGGTACGAATTCAGAAAAGGATTATGAATAAGAGTTGAATGAAATTCGTATTGAGAATGGAGTTAAGATTAGGTGGGGATTTTAATTGAGAACTCGTGTCAGCAGCTGGGTTGTATGATTCCTTGTATGGGCGGGGAATTTATACTTGGTGTAAAAATCACTTAGTTTCTGGCACTGATAATCATTAAAATGTTTGTGTCACGCTATTTTCTATATGCATGTTAAGAGGGTGATTCCTTTCTCATGTGTATAACAGATAGATTGGTTATATGTAGAGAATATCAGGTTAAGTACAAATTCTTAAAACTCATACTTATGATACGTTCGTGACTCATAATTATATGAAATGTTTATAAACCCCTCAACGAATGGACGCCAAATGTGACGGGTCGAATTTATTGAGTCGTGATTCTGAGGACAGAATCCTTTTAAGAGGGAAAAGACGTGATGAACGAGATTTTTGTAATTTAATTCTTAATATTTATTGAAATAAATAAATATTTTCGATGATTTAATTATTAGATTAAATAATTAATTGATGAAATTGTGGTAGATTAATTTAATTATATGTGTTACATTTATTAAATTAATGTGGGAAATTTTTATGATCGAAGTATGTGATTATGTGAGCTTATTGTATTAAAAGAAATATTTAATAAGTCTATTGGTATTTTAAATAATTTAATTATTAATTAGAGAGTTAATAATTTGACATTATTTATTTATGAGAAATTTAATTATGGGACTATGTGAATTTATGAGAAATTATTATATTTTATTTAAAGTA
The DNA here is from genome assembly GCA_016801055.1 of Panax notoginseng. Lineage (NCBI taxonomy): Eukaryota > Viridiplantae > Streptophyta > Magnoliopsida > Apiales > Araliaceae > Panax > Panax notoginseng. The sequence continues at coordinate 78,138,412 of CM029018.1, forward strand.
AATTAAATAAGATATTGATTTATTTTATAAAGGAGTGTGACATTATTTGAACTATAATATAAGAGGTTTTATTAAATTAATTGGGTATAAGCTTTTAAATGGTAGCCAAACATGGCTTTAATGGGAGGAGAGGGAAGTTACCCATTACTGGGTAACTGACCACTTCTACGTCTGTTCTTCTCCTTTATTATCAGACGTCTTCTTTTTATTATTATTATTCTAAGTTTGGAAGAGCAGAGAGGGAGAGTGTTTGAGAATTGTCAGATAAAATTGAGAAATTTTGAGAGAGATTGTGAGTACTGTGATTGAAGTATATAGCAATTGTCATCCTTGTTCATCTACGCTTTGGGTAATTCTCTCCAACCCAATTCTCATATTTTACTTCAGTTAGTTTTTATGAAAATGGCTTTCATTTAATTTCTGTGAATCTCTGTAAATTTGGGAAATTGTGTTATTATACGGATATATGTAATAATACGAGTAACATAACATGTTATATATATATATATATATATATATATATATATATATATATATATATATATATATATATATATATATATATCGCATGATTCCATATCATAACTTTCATAATACGATGACTTGTTATTTCAAAATTTACAGAGTTTGGGTTTTGGCCATATGGCCCTTATACGTAATTTTAGTGTGTCAAACATAAATGTTTTCATAAAATTTACACTCATATATTATTATGCATGTTGATACGAAGAGACCAAAGTTTAAATGAACGGATTCGGTGTTATAACGAATCCGTAGTGTCAATTTTTATGTTTTGTTTTCAAACCTTCAAGAACATCAAGAATAGTGGAAGTTGCATGCTTTAATTCTGTAATTAAGTGTTTAAATTAGTTAAAGTCATTATATAAATGTTGGGTAATGATTATGTGTGAATTATATCATGTGGGTATGTCTAAATTCGAGTAGAAATTAAGAAATTGATAGAAATTGGCATGTTCTGCGATTTTTCGTGAACTGCCATTTCTGTGTCTGGTACACCGCGCCGCAGCGCCGGCTGCAGGCATAAGAGTCGTTCCACAGTGCAAGCCACGCCACAGCGCCATTGACCAGGCCGCAGCGCGGTCCGCGCCGCAGCACCGAGAAACAGTACAAAAGTGGCGCCGCAGCGCCACTCTGCAGAATGTCCAGAAATGAATTTTTTAAAAATGTTTAAGTCTAGCAATGTGGTATTAACCTAATTTAATAAACATAGAACTATGTTAGAAGTATAATGAGATGTTAAAATAGATACTTAACATGTAAATAACATAATTGCATGTTGATTGAATTATTGAATACATAAATAGCTTGTTATTTGTGAAGTGTAAATTATGTGACAATGAATGTGATAAATTGACTAAGTATAGTCATAACCAAAGTTAGACAAAAAGAATGAAGTTGCTACGTTATAATTGGCTGGTATTGTGAACTTAATTGATATGTAGGAGTTAAATCAAAGAAAGAGTTTAGTTAAAGTGTAATCTACGCACGAGGAAAGTTTTCCTAAACCTACTTGTTATCGTTATATAAGTTGATTAATTCACTTTTCTACATTGAGCAAGTTCTCATTATTATTAATCAAGTCTGTTTTGTATCTTTAAGTTTATAAATCTTTCAAGCATGATGTTGTTATACAATACTTATTCCATTGTATACCTTTGAGATTCTATTCAATTAAGTTATAAATTATTGCTAAACCTTGTTAGACTAGCGAACCCTTATTGATTCGACTAGTCCATAGTTGATGAGCGTTCTAAATTTCAGAACCCTTGATAAATAATCCAAACCAAACTTCCTTTGGTGCAGACTCCGATGTCAAACTGAGATGAACAACCCTTTAATAGGGAATTATTTACGTTTTAGCGTTAAGATATTGTGCACAATATGGTACTAAGAGTTGATCCCCCTAAGTACGAGAAGAAGAGTACATAGTCTCATGACTGTTAAAGGTTTCAAGTATAACCCTTGATAACCTAGGACATAGTTCAAGGTCTTATGACCCTCAGATTTTTTTTGATTCTTATTATTCATTCTTGATTCAAAAGTTGAGCTTTATTTCATAAGTCTTTGATTTATTCGCATGTTATTATATTGTTACTTTCATTATTATACTTGTGGGCAATCGTGCTCACTCTTGAGTAATAATAACATTGCAGTTAAGAATGAAAGAGCAGACGAACCTTCCAGTAGTAAAGGCAAGGGCAAGCTTAGCAAGTAATGAAGATTGTTTATTTATGTGGTTATGTAATGACAAGTAGAATTGATGTTACTTAAGACTTATTTGTTTATATTTTCGCACAGATGATTTAAGGTTAGAGTAACCTGGAATTTATTATTTATTATGAAGTTGATGTAACCCCATAAGGGGAGAGATTTATTATTTGTTTTTATCTATTGCATGGTTTGCATTTTATTTATGGGTAGATAGATATATGATGTTATATCGTGAACAACAAATCCAGTGGAAATGGAAGTACCGAATTTGGGGGTGTCACAGGTTGGTATTAGAGCTGTAGGTTATGAACCTTAGGTAGGGGAACAACCTTAGGTAATAGCCTTATAGGAATAACATAGTGAAGGAAAACTCTTATCGAGTTCTAAGAGATAAATTTCTTAATTCATTGAAGATAATAAAAGACTCTATGTGCTTATATGTTAATCTATGTGTTCACTAGCACAGATTAGTAACTAGAACTTAAAATTTTGTTGTCAGGATGTCGGTTATTGGACGACCTAGTCGAGCTGGGGAGGAGGAACCCCGAGTGCCTATTGAGGAGGAGCCCCGAGACATTCATGTTGTCAGGGAGCAGTTGATTCAGAGGGAGCCATCTCCGTTGATCACGGTTGTTGGTCAGGAGCATGAGCCTGAAACTGATCCAGAGGAGGATCCGGAGGAAGAAGAGGAAGAAGAGGAGTTCCCACCGAACTCCATTGATGCTGAGATGTATGATGCACTTTATGATCGTAACATAGAGTTGCAGGATACTGTTCAGGATTTGACTAAGAAAGCGGTTAGTCAGCTGATTACTATTGAGCAGAAGGATAGGGAGATTATGACTCTTCACACACGTTTAGGAAATGTATAGTGGGATCTGGTTCATGGGAAGGGTCAAACCGAGGATAAGTCCGCAGAAATAGAAAAGTTGAAGAAGGATCTGAAAGAAAGCTCAAAGAGGCTTGCCATAGCATAGGAGGGCTGGGTACGAGAGTCACGTCGTGTTGATCTTGCAGAAAATGATCACCGCGTGAAGAAGGTTAAACTTGAGGAGACATACTCTACACTTAATAACGCAATGGATGAAGCCCAGGATAGAGTTTTGAGGTACCCAATCCTGTTTGAAGGTCTACCATCGTACATGCTGGATCGTAGGACGATATCTCGCATCATAGAAGATGAGTGTAGCAAGGCTATTCGGAGCCTTAACAGACAGTGATAGTATTATTTTAATTATGTGAAAACTATTTGGTAGTTAATGATGTAAATTCCGATGTGTTTATAAATAAAGAAATATTTTGATGTTTTAAATCCTGTAGATTCTTTATCTCGGGATAGTTGATGTAAATAGCAGTGACGCTATCTTATGATGTTAAAACTTTTGAATTTAATGAAATGTCAGAGTTTATTTGAAGTAATGTGTTAAGTGAATTATGATTAAATATTCTAGTTAAGCCTTAATTGTTTAAAGGGTTGAATAAAGACCTAATAAGCGTATATTCTTAATAAAAATATGCCGTCTGGAAGACAAAATCGTCAATCAGCTTAGGAAGAGTCAATGAATAATAACAATAACGGCAATGCTAATCCCGTCCAACAATTAGTGAACTTACTAGCTGGAGCAATGAATAATCAACCTCAAGCTCCACAGAATACAACGTTCAAAGATTTCAAGGCGGTGGGACCGCCAGAGTTTAAAGGTTCCATGAACCCGATCGAAGCTCAAACTTGGGTTATGGAGATGGAGAAGGTTTTTGAGGTCGCAAGAGGTAGAGAGGACCAGAAGACCGCTTTTGCAACATTTATGCTGAAATCTAAAGCCAGTTTTTGGTGGCAAGCAAACAAGGTCCGTGGAGGAGAAGGTATGATTACCTGGGAGAGGTTCAAGGAGATGTTTTTTGAGATGTATTTCCCGACTACCTCGCAGAACCAATTGGAGGTTCAGTTTCTGGAATTAAAGCAGGGGAATATGTCTGTATCAGATTATGCGGCTAGATTCAATGACTTGGCAAGGTTCGCCACGTATCAAGTGCACACAGACGAGAGAAAAGCAAGAAGATTCGAACAAGGTCTGAAGCCATGGTTGTATAGTAAAGTGTCGATGTTTCAGTTGAAGACATTCGTCGGGGTACTAGAGAAAGCTATGCTTGCTGAAGGTGGAAGCGATGCAGTAACGAAGTATAATCAGGAGCAAAAGAAGAAGAAGAGTGAGAATGAAGGTAATAACAAGACTGGTGGGAGTAGCACTGGGGGTAGCCATAACCAGAAGAGGAAGTGGACAGATAACTCGTCAGCTGGAAGTCAACAAGGAGGGCAGAAGAAGAAGATCGAAGCGTGCTCAACTTGCGGAAAAGCTCATTTGGGAGTTTGCATAAAAGGGAAGCGAGCGTGCTATAATTGTGGTCAGGAAGGCCACATAGCACCAAACTGTCCGAACCCAAAGAAGGGTGCATGTTTCACTTGTGGCTCAAAGGATCATCTGGCAAGGGACTGTCCCAAGAAGGGATCTGGAGGAATGAGTTCAGGAGGAAATAGAGGGAATACCGGTGGAAGCACTCTGACTATCGCAGAACCAACCGCAACCAACCGACCGACTGCCAGAACATTCAACATGACAGTGCAGGACGCAGTACAGTCTCGCGATGTGGTGTCAGGTATCATTTCGATCAATAAAGTTAATGCTTATGTGTTATTTGATTCGGGTGCTACTTACTCATTTATATCCGATGACTTTGCTAAGAATTTAGAATTGCCTATGGATGAGTTAGAATACCCCATGAACATAGAAAATGGTGAATAGAGAAATAATCTTTGTTAAACACGTGCATAAGAACTGTAGAGTAGATATTAAGGGTAATATCATGAACGTAGATCTTATCCCTATTCGACTTGGGGAATTTGACGTTATCTTGGGAATGGACTGGCTATTCAATTACGGGGCAGTAATTGATTGCCAAAAGAAGCGTATTAACCTTATGACTCCGTCAAAAGATGTGTTTTATAGTAGCAAGTCGCCTAGACAAGCGAGTTGTCTGACGATGATGCAGACCAGGAAGTGTAGGATATTTAGCTTACATAATCGACAGTCGTATAGAGAATCCAAAAATAAATAAGATACGAGTAGTGCGAGATTTCGCAGACGTATTTTCGGACAATTTGCCGGGACTTCCTTTAGATAGAGCAGTTGAATTCGTGATCGATTTGGCTCCAAGAACGGCTCCAATATCGAAGGCACCATACCGAATGGCACCAGTAAAGATGAAAGAATTAATGGTACAACTACAAGAATTATTAGACAAGAAGTACATTCAACCGAGCATATCACCGTGGAGAGCGCCGGTGTAGTTTTTGAAAAATAAGGATGGAACGATGTGGCTCTGCATTGATTATAGAGAACTGAATAAGGTCACGATTAAGAATAGATATCCATTACCAAGGATTGATAATCTGTTTGATCTATTGAAGCGAGCGAAATACTTTTCCAAGATAAATTTGAGGAGTGGTTATCATCAACTGAAGGTGAGACCAGAGGATGTACCGAAGACAGCGTTCAGAACACGATACGGTCACTACGAATTTTTGGTAATGTCATTTGGTCTGACGAATGCTCCTGCAGCATTTATGGGCTTAATGAATGGTGTGTTCAAGCCGTTTTTGGACAAGTTTGTAGTGGTTTTTATAGATGATATTTTGGTATATTCAAAAACCAAGGAAGAACATAAAGAGCATTTGAGGGTGACGTTAGAAACTTTGAGGAAGGAGAAGTTGTATGCTAAGTTTTCGAAATGTGAATTCTGGATTGAAAGAGTACAATTTCTTGGACATGTGATCAATAGGGACAAAATTTCGGTGGATCCCTCCAAAGTCGAAGCTGTGATTAACTGGGATCAGCCAAAGACGCCATCGGAAGTACAAAGTTTTCTTGGATTGGCAGGATATTACAGAAAATTCATTCAGGATTTTTCCAAGATCATAACTCCGTTGACGAATTTGACTAGGAAATCGGTGAAATTTATTTGGACGGAGAAGTGTGAAGAAAACTTTCAAGAATTAAAGAAGAGGTTAAGTTCAGCACCTGTGTTATCTCTTTCAGATGACACAGGAAATTTTGTTGTATATAGTGATGCGTCACACAAGGGACTTGGTTGTGTGCTTATGCAAAATGGCAGATTCATTGCGTACGCGTCACGTCAACTGAAGGATTATGAGAAGGGGCATCCGACCCATTACTTGGAGTTAGCTGCAGTGATTTTCGCTTTAAAAATCTGGAGGCACTACCTCTTCGGGGAGAAGTGTGAAATATATACAGACCATAAGAGTCTGAAATATATTTTTACACAGAAAGAATTGAATATGCTCCAAAGAAGGTGGTTGGAATTAATTAAAGACTACGATTGTGAGATTTTATACCATCCGGGTAAGGCAAATGTGGTTGCCGATGCTTTAAGTAGAAAAGGTCGGGAGAAGTTGATGATGTTGACCGCACAGAAGGAATTGATTTCAGCAATGGAGAAGTTGGAGTTAGAAGTGAAGTATCCTATGGAAATTGATGAGAAACTGTTTCAGATGCAATCTGGTAGGGTATACAACCCTACTAGATAAAGTTAAGGAGGCTCAACTTCAGGACGATGAATGCAAAAAGGTGATAAGGAAGATATCTGAAAGAACTGAACCAAGATTTAAGATGGATAAGGAAGGAATACTGAGATTTGAGAACAGAATTTGGGTACCGCCAGTACCAGAGATTAAGGAAGATACTTTGAGCGAGGCTCATAGCTCACGATATTCGATTCACCCTGGTAGTACCAAGATGTACCAAGATCTTCGACAACATTTCTGGTGGCCTAATCTGAAACGAGATGTTACAGAGTGTGTTTCCAAATGTCTAACCTGTCAAAAAGTAAAAGTAGAACATCAGAGACCAAGTGGATTGCTACAACCGTTGGAGATCCCAAAATGGAAATGGAAACATATTACAATGGACTTCGTGGTTGGACTTTCGACGACTCAGAAAGGCTACGACGCAGTATGGGTTATCGTTGACCGACTGACGAAATCCGCACTGTAAGAATGTTGAGTTCGAACCAGGTAGTTATGTTTTCTTGAAGGTCTCTCCATGGAAGGGAAAGATCAGGTTCGGAAAGAAAGGAAAATTAAGCCCAAGATTCATTGGACCCTTCGAAGTTCTGAGAAGAGTCAGAGAAGTTGCTTATGAGGTAGCCTTACCTCCAGTTCTAGAGAATGTCCACAACGTTTTTCATGTCTCAGTCCTACGACCCTACAAATCCGATTACAAGCACGTCATTGAATATGAACCCCTATATTTCGACAACGACTTATCTTACGAAGAAATTGAAAGTAGTATGCAGACAAGCCAATCATGTTTGATGATAAAGCATATATTTTGTAACAATCTTATTCATTTATTAATAAAAAGTATTTATTTATTAAAGGCTTTTAATTATCTACATGATGTTGTTTTATAATATGTGATAAACCCATAGTTTTAAGCAATGCTTTTAGAATAATGATGATGATCATTCTAATGAGATCTAAATTCTTAGAAAGCTTAAAACTAAAATAGTTCCAAATCGTTGGATTACTAAATTGGGGATTAGTGAATCCGGATAGATTGGTACATATGTTGCTTGCTCATTGGATGAGAATGATTGATCTCATGATCATTTGTGTGGAGACACTAAAGTAAGTATGTAGGTGCTTATTAGAGAATCGGTTCACTGAACGTGGCTCGCTAAGGAATACCTAATGGAGTTTTACTTGTCTGTCAATAGGGAATTCCTGTAGTGATAGTAGTACAAGTGATCCTTGGACTTGAGATCATCATAGTATCTTGTGTATGATGAGTTATACTTTGACTTATTCCTTAAGACCCTTAGGGTATATCAAAGGGTATGCTTGGGTATAATAAGTTGTACATGGAGATAATGTATGATCAATAAAGAATCTACCACTTCTAGTAAAAGAAGAGAAATGTCCTATGTGATTCGATAAATGACAACCCAGTAATCCTTGGCCAAGGCAGAATGAAATTAGAAAGGAGTTTCTAATTTGAATTATTTGGAGTTGTGCATTTAAGAGTCGAAATACATATAATTGAATAAAATAAGACTTGACAGTAATTCCATGTCTTATATTTAATTGGGACATTGTATGGTGGAAGGATTGAATTGTACGGTAACTATTTACTCAAAGGTTCTTTTATGATTAATGTTAAAATCTATATTATCTGGAAAGTCGTTGATCGCTAGGGAGGCTTATCCCTATTGTGGAATAAATATTATTTATTTAAATAAATTATTTATTTTATTTATTTATTTAAATAAAATTAGAATTGTTCTAATTGATTTATTCACAACCGGTTTAATATGGAGAACCTAAAGTGTCACACCATAAAAGGAAGAATAATTATTTAAGAAGTTAATGGCATAATCGTAATAATATGTTAAGTATATTTAATTTAATCTATGGTGATAGAATAAATTAAATAGCTTAATGTTTATTATTTAATATTTTAGAAATATTAAATATAAATTAATAAGATGAGTCTTATTAATATTATTATTATTATTATTATTATTTTAATTTCTAAAAGAGTTTAAGAATTAATTTAATATAAGTACTCTCATTTATTCCTAATAGGATTAGGAGGAAAAATTAGTTAAAGGAGTTTAATTAAATATCCCTAATAAAATTAGGGAGCCCATTTAATTAAAAGAGTTTAATTAAATAAATAATACCTTATTTTTAATAGGGTTACTTGATATCTTTATAAGAGGAGTCTTATATCAGATATCAAACATACGTTATTCCAATAGTTGGAGAGTACGCTCTTTTCTATAGAGATAGAAAAAACTAGGGTTTTGCCAAACACCCATCTTCTTGGATCTTTCTTCTTCCTTGGTGGATCACCTCTAGAGGCCAAACACTTGGGTGGCTAACGTTGATCAAAGGAAGGAACCAAACCCGGTGGATTCAAGTTGAACGCGAAAGGATTGGAGGTGAACTTGTACCTGAGGAAGCTCGAATCTTCAAGGGTATGATTCTTGTTCTTAATATCTTTTCGTTTAATTAATAATTGTGCATAAAGGATGATCCGGGTTTGTGGTTTGTAAAATTTTAAAACTCTGATTTTACACGTTTCCGCTTATATTTTGCAATTTGATTGCGTTCATGAATATTACAAACCTAACAGTAGTATCAGAGCCAAACCTTTATGCGAGTTATTAATTGTTTGATTTAATATGTATGTTGATATGTGTTTAGAACAATTTAATTGGGCATAATTTTGTTGTATAAAATAAAAAAAAAAATAATTTGCAAAGTCTGTTATTCGCGAACTGATTTTGTTGTGTCGTATCCGTGATTTGTTGGTGGCCTGATGCTTCAGTTAATTATACATATATATGATAGTTTGTATAGTTAATTGTATTAACACTCACGTGGCTCAGGATAAGATAATGAATAGGATTCATGTCATCATGTTAATATATATATGATATATATGAAGTTTCCTGCAGTTTGTTAACAAATTGAGTCACGCCCACAACACAAGGCCATCAGCCACGCAAAATAAGTGGTCCTTCACGGAAATAAAAGAAACATGGTTCGGTCTTGATATATATTACTGTTATATATTAAACCATGTGAAAATGGAAAGTGGAGACCATGTAAATTTGGTCATCAGTGATGTTTTCATGTATATATATAAAAGTTATATATTCTTAATACTTAACAGGATCATATAAATCAAGTAACTAGGATTCTATATTCTTAATTATTTTATAATTAAAATAAAAGTTTATTTCAATCTTAAAATAAAAAGTTTATTTTAATTTTAAAATAAAAGATTTATTTTAATTTTTAAAATTAGATTTCATGTTAACTAATTAGAGTTGGAATTGGATTCCATGATTAACTAATTGGAGTTGAAATTGAATTCTATGTTTCCTAAAATAAAGGAGTTTATTTGTGAATAAGGAAAGAGAATCTGTGTTTCCTTTAATAAAGGAGTTTTTTTTTTTTACTTGGAATTGGATTCCATAATTAATTAAAATAAAGGAGTTTATTTTGATTAAAGATTTTGATTAAAATAAAATAGTTTATTTTATTCAAAATTGGATAAATTAAAATAAAAGAGGATTATTTTGATATAAATTTGGATTAAAATAAAGGAGTTTATTTTGATTCACAATTAGATTTTATACTAATTAAATTTGCCCATTAAATGATATCAATATATATATTGAATATTTATTATTCATGATATGAATGTTATTTATTGATGCATATGGTAATGTGTATGATAATAAATAGGATTGATTATGGACTATTGATCAATGTGATTGGATTTTATTTTAGTTGGATGCATGAATGTATGGGTTTTATTAAATGGGGTCTGCGTACCTCGTCTTCTCTAATTTTTCTTAATGTAAATTCTAACTCCCTCCTATGTACTTCCCCTTGACTGCTGATCAAGGTTTCTATTTATTTTAAATAGTTTTGTAATAAGAATAATTAGAATTAATTTTGAAGAATTGGAGATCAAGGAACAAGGAGTGCTTGAAGACCCGTTTGTAATGGAGCCCGGGTTTAAATGTAATAGTTATATTTAAATATTAATTCTTGCACCCCTAGGGTTTGACCTTTTGGTTCACTTGGTGGCTCTAGTGAACCAAACTAGAATAAAAGTCCATAATCAATTCGGGTAGAATATAGTATTCTATATGTGCATGCTTATACTATATATATTATATATTATGCAAACATGCTTCGCATGCTCATTAATATGACGCGTATTTTATATATATATATATATATATATATATATATATATATATATATATATATATATCTGTGTGTGTGTGTGTGTGTGCATGCGCGCTAAACAAGATGAGACAAATTAATAACAAACCCCTCAAATTTTTTATATTAAGTCCTAAGCGTTCAAAGATATTTGGAATATCGAACGTCGCCTTCTAGCATAATAAAATTAATAGAGTATTAAATATTTAATATGAGTTTGTTGTGTCACCACAAGGCAAGTATTAAGTATTTAAGATGTTAATTTATCACATTTGATGCTTATAAAGAAAATTGAACAATATTGTTTTGTTGTGTCACCACAAGGACAATATTTTTCTTTTTTGAATATATGGAGTGCTAGGTTGGACTTAACTTGGATAATTTTGATTCGGATGTGCCACCACTTGATCAAAATAATCTAAGAGGCAAAAAACAAGGAGTTGCATAGTTGATGTAATTGACAAGAGTTGTCTACCTATTTATTTATATATAGTTTGTTGTGTCACCACAAGGCTATATACATTTGAAATGGGATCCATATTCTCACTAGCAAATCTTTAATTAGATTTTGCCAAACTATATAAGTGAGGGTAATATAGTTTGATGAAAATAGTGGGAGATACCAATTTAAAACAAGACCTAAATTATTTTGGTAATTAATAAAAGAATGTATGCTAAAATGTTGTTAATTACAAATTTATTTACAGAATTTTACAATGTCTAAAATTACTATCACTGCGTAGCATATTAGATGCTAAATTAACCGGACCGAATTAAATAGATTCGTTAAGAAATTTGAGAATAGTTCTCATGGCTGAAAAGCTATCTTATGTCCTTAATACGCCTATCCCTGCAATGGTTGTAGATAATGCCTTTGAGGAAGAGATTGCTACTTTTAGAAAGTGGCAAGATGATGTACTGTTGGCTCAATGCATCATGCTCGCATCCATGAGTAACGAGCTTCAGCGTCAGCATGAAACTATGGATGCTCTTACTATATTCCTACACATCAAGTAGTTGATGGTGAGGAGAGTAGGACTGATAGATATCAGATATCAAAGGAGCTCTTCCGATCTAGAATGACCGATGACACTACAGTACAGATAAAAGTTCTTAACATAATCAATTTGATTGATCAATTAGGACAACTGGTTTTGTCATGGATGAAGAGTTGAGCCAAGATTTGATCTTGCACTCACTCTCGGACTCCTTTCACAATTGTTGTGAATTTTTCATATGACCAAGCTAGATATCAGCCTCGCTGATTTGCTTAACATGTTAAAAAATGTTGAGAGTCACTTTCCAACCAAGAAAGACCAAGTCTTACTGGTAGGGGCCAATGGATCTTCTGAAAAGAAGAACGATTCAAAGAAGGTAAATAAAAAATAAAAAAAAATAAAGGATAATAAGAATAAAACTGATATGGATAGCAAAGGAGTTTGCTTCCACTGCAATAAGCCTGGACACTGGAAAGAAACTGCGAGAAGTATCTTGCAGAGGCTAACCAAAGAATCTTAGTGAAGTTTCGGTTACAAATACAAATTTGTTCATGATTTAAAATAAAATTTTTCTTTAAGTCAAGGTTCTACTCGGGTATTGGATACCGACTTTGGTTATCATAAATATAGATTTATGAAGGGACCAAGTAGAAGTAGAAATCTAAACAAAGATAAGTAATCTTATGTGTGGTAAATGAAGCAAAGGTTGCTACATTAGCCATAGAAACTTATAGTTTAGCATTGCCTACGGGCAAATCTATTAAGTCAATAAGTTGTTATTGTATTTCAGTTCTTGTTAGAAACATTATTTCTATTTTATTGTTGGACAATAAGATTTTTTGGTATTATAATTAAGAACAATTGTTGTTCTATTTATAATAATAATATTTTGTATAGAACTGGAATATTACTTAATGGATTTTGTATACTTGATTTACGTAAAAAATTTATTTTATAAATTGAACAAACTAGTATAAGAAAAGGAGATGATCATTCAAAGAGTTGAATATGTGTATTTGATGAAATACAATTGTGAATTGTTTGAAAGGTTCGAAGAATTCAGAAGTGAAACAAATTGGCAAAGTATTAAGATTCTTTGATTAGATCAAGGAATAAATACTTGTGCAATAAGTTTTTAGATCATCTCAAATGGTTTTCTCACAATGGACGCCTCCTGATACGCAATAATTGATTGATGTATCTGAAAGGAAAAATCGTATCTTGTTGGACATGGTGCGGTCCATAATGATTTTACTGACATTCCAGTATCCTTCTGGGGTTATGCCCTAGAAATGGATGCATATCTACGAAAAGGTAACCTCAAAATCTGGCCCCAAGACTCCATAAAAGTTATGGACAGGGAGGATTCCTAATCTTAAGTATGTTAAGATAAGGGGTTATCCAACTTATGTGAAAAGGTTTCAAAGGATAAGCTTGGGACAATATTTGTGGTACATCCTAAAGTAAGTTTAGGGCATATGTTCTATAATCCTACTTAGCAAAAGGTGCTTGTTGCGAAACACACTACCTTCTAAGATAAAGGTGTTTATCATTGAAGGAGCTAGTGGGAGGATAATAGATCTTGAAGAGTTCAAGAACCACAAATCACTATAAGTCAAATAAGAGGAACTTGTAGATAGACCTATTGTACCACAACCGAATCGTAAATCTGGAATAGTACTGATGATACCTGGGAGGTATGGAATCATCATGGATGATGATGATGAGGTACGCATCATAGAAGATAATGATCCAGAGTTACATACGATGAGGTAAGAGTACTAGTGTGTAAAAAAAAGGGTCAGTGGGAGCGTCGTGAACTTTCTAATATTATATGTTGATATACTACGGATGAGAAATAACATACCAATGCTATAATCAGTAAAGATAAAGTCGTCTAAATATTCTTCCATGAATGATTTGGAAGGGTATCTTAATTGGGGATACAAATCTATATAGATAGATTTAAGAGGATGCTCGACATAACCCAAGGAATGTATATTCATTTGATGCTAAAGTCATTTAGCATGGCAAACTCCAAGAAATGTCTCATGTTGATGAGCCATGGAGTGTATCTCTCTTAATAGTCCCCATAGACTCATAAAAGAGAGATCGCATGAGTAACTATCATGTATGCAATGAAATGTACGAGACCTGATGCTGATCGGTCATATTCTGGAGAAGATCACTGTAAGACAGTGAAAAACATCATAAAGTACTTAACTGGCACTAAGGATGTGATTATATTTATGGTCGATCTGAATTAAAACTAGAGGGCTTAACAGACACAAGTTTTTCAGACAGACCAAGACGACAGAAAATCCACTTTAAGGTAAAGTGTTACCTTAAACGGTGGTGCAGTGAAATTGGAAAGGTTCCAAACAGCAAAGAGTTGTTGGTTTAGTGATAAAGACAAAGTAAATAGCTATAAATGAAGCTGCAAGTTGATTGTTTGGATGAAAAGTTCATTACAGAACTAGGAATAGTTCCTAAGTCTCATCTTGGATCTAAACATGTGTTGTGGCACTTTCATTTGATTATAGGAATCATTGAAAGATGGAAAATCACTATAGAGATAGTGAACTCTCAAGAACAACATTACATATCTATTAACTAAAGCTTATCCATCAGCAGGATAATCGCCACTTAGAGAAGAAGAGTATGAGATACCATGACGATTGGCTTTAGTGCAAGTGGGAGATTGAAAGTAGTATGGAGACAAACCAATCATGTTTGATGATAAAGCATATATTTTGTAACAATCTTATTCATTTATTAATAAAAAGTATTTATTTATTAAAGGCTTTTAATTATCTACATGATGCTGTTTTATAATATGTGATAAACCCATAGTTTTAAGCAATGCTTTTAGAATAATGATGATGATCATTCTAATGAGATCTAAATTCTTAGAAAGCTTAAAACTAAAATAGTTCCCAATCGTTGGATTACTAAATTGGGGATTAGTGAATCCGGATAGATTGGTACATACGTTGCTTGCTCATTGGATGAGAATGATTGATCTCATGATCATTTGTGTGGAGACACTAAAGCAAGTATGTAGGTGCTTATTAGAGAATAAGTTCACTGAACGTGGCTCGCTAAGGAATACCTAATGGAGTTTTACTTGTCTGTCAATAGGGAATTCCTGTAGTGATAGTAGTACAAGTGATCCTTGGACTTGAGATCATCATAGTATCTTGTGTATGATGAGTTATACTTTGACTTATTCCTTAAGACCCTTAGGGTATATCAAAGGGTATGCTTGGGTATAATAAGTTGTACATGGAGATAATGTATGATCAATAAAGAATCTACCACTTCTAGTAAAAGAAGAGAAATGTCCTATGTGATTCGATAAATGACAACTCAGTAGTCCTTGGCCAAGGCAGAATGAAATTAGAAAGGAGTTTCTAATTTGAATTATTTGGAGTTGTGCATTTAAGAGTCGAAATACATATAATTAAATAAAATAAGACTTGACAGTAATTCCATGTCTTATATTTAATTGGGACATTGTATGGTGGAAGGATTGAATTGTACGGTAACTATTTACTCAAAGGTTCTTTTATGATTAATGTTAAAATCTATATTATCTGGAAAGTCGTTGATCGCTAGGGAGGCTTATCCCTATTGTAGAATAAATATTATTTATTTAAATAAATTATTTATTTAATTTATTTATTTAAATAAAATTAGAATTGTTCTAATTGATTTATTCACAACCGGTTTAATATGGAGAACCTAAAGGGTCACACCATAAAAGGAAGAATAATTATTTAAGAAGTTAATGGCATAATCGTAATAATATGTTAAGTATATTTAATTTAATCTATGGTGATAGAATAAATTAAATAGCTTAATGTTTATTATTTAATATTTTAGAAATATTAAATATAAATTAATAAGATGAGTCTTATTAATATTATTATTATTATTATTATTTTAATTTCTAAAAGAGTTTAAGAATTAATTTAATATAAGTACTCTCATTTATTCCTAATAGGATTAGGAGGAAAAATTAGTTAAAGGAGTTTAATTAAATATCCCTAATAAAATTAGGGAGCCCATTTAATTAAAAGAGTTTAATTAAATAAATAATACCTTATTTTTAATAGAGTTACTTGATATCTTTATAAGAGGAGTCTTATATCAGATATCAAACATACGTTATTCCAATAGTTGGAGAGTACGCTCTTTTCTATAGAGATAGAAAAAACTAGGGTTTTGCTAAACACCCATCTTCTTGGATCTTTCTTCTTCCTTGGTGGATCACCTCTAGAGGCCAAACACTTGGGTGGCTAACGTTGATCAAAGGAAGGAACCCGGTGGATTCAAGTTGAACGCGAAAG
The DNA here is from genome assembly GCA_016801055.1 of Panax notoginseng. Lineage (NCBI taxonomy): Eukaryota > Viridiplantae > Streptophyta > Magnoliopsida > Apiales > Araliaceae > Panax > Panax notoginseng. Next base: position 78,154,818 of record CM029018.1, read on the forward strand.
GATTGGAGGTGAACTTGTACCTGAGGAAGCTCGAATCTTCAAGGGTATGATTCTTGTTCTTAATATCTTTTCGTTTAATTAATAATTGTGCATAAAGGATGATCCGGGTTTGTGGTTTGTAAAATTTTAAAACTCTAATTTTACACGTTTCCGCTTATTTTTTGCAATTTGATTGCGTTCATGAATATTACAAACCTAACAGTAGTATCAGAGCCAAACCTTTATGCGAATTATTAATTGTTTGATTTAATATGTATGTTGATATGTGTTTAGAACACTTTAATTGGGCATAATTTTGTTGTATAAAATAAAAAAAAAACAATTTGCAAAGTCTGTTATTCGCGAACTGATTTTGTTGTGCCGTATCCGTGATTTGTTGGTGGCCTGATGCTTCGGTTAATTATACATATATATGATAGTTTGTATAGTTAATTGTATTAACACTCACGTGGCTCAGGATAAGATAATGAATAGGATTCATGTCATCATGTTAATATATATATATATATATATATATATATATATATATATATATATATATATATATATATATATATATATATATATATATGAAGTTTCCTGCAGTTTGTTAACAAATTGAGTCACGCCCACAACACAAGGCCATCAGCCACGCAAAATAAGTGGTCCTTCACGGAAATAAAAGAAACATGGTTCGGTCTTGATATATATTACTGTTATATATTAAACCATGTGAAAATGGAAAGTGGAGACCATGTAAATTTGGTCATCAGTGATGTTTTCATGTATATATATAAAAGTTATATGTTCTTAATACTTAACAGGATCATATAAATCAAGTAACTAGGATTCTATATTCTTAATTATTTTATAATTAAAATAAAAGTTTATTTCAATCTTAAAATAAAAAGTTTATTTTAATTTTAAAATAAAAGATTTATTTTAATTTTTAAAATTAGATTTCATGTTAACTAATTAGAGTTGGAATTGGATTCCATGATTAACTAATTGGAGTTGAAATTGAATTCTATGTTTCCTAAAATAAAGGAGTTTATTTGTGAATAAGGAAAGAGAATCTGTGTTTCCTTTAATAAAGGAGTTTTTTTTTTTACTTGGAATTGGATTCCATAATTAATTAAAATAAAGGAGTTTATTTTGATTAAAGATTTTGATTAAAATAAAATAGTTTATTTTATTCAAAATTGGATAAATTAAAATAAAAGAGGATTATTTTGATATAAATTTGGATTAAAATAAAGGAGTTTATTTTGATTCACAATTAGATTTTATACTAATTAAATTTGCCCATTAAATGATATCAATATATATATTGAATATTTATTATTCATGATATGAATGTTATTTATTGATGCATATGCTAATGTGTATGATAATAAATGGGATTGATTATGGACTATTGATCAATGTGATTGGATTTTATTTTAGTTGGATGCATGAATGTATGGGTTTTATTAAATGGGGTCTGCGTACCTCGTCTTCTCTAATTTTTCTTAATGTAAATTCTAACTCCCTCCTATGTACTTCCCCTTGACTGCTGATCAAGGTTTCTATTTATTTTAAATAGTTTTGTAATAGGAATAATTAGAATTAATTTTGAAGAATTGGAGATCAAGGAACAAGGAGTGCTTGAAGACCCGTTTGTAATGGAGCCCGGGTTTAAATGTAATAGTTATATTTAAATATTAATTCTTGCACCCCTAGGGTTTGACATTTTGGTTCACTTGGTGGCTCTAGTGAACCAAACTAGAATAAAAGTCCATAATCAATTCGGGTAGAATATAGTATTCTATATGTGCATGCTTATACTATATATATTATATATTATGCAAACATGTTTCGCATGTTCATTAATATGACGTGTATTATATATATATATATATATATATATATATATATATATATATATATATATATGTGTGTGTGTGTGTGTGTGTGTGTGTGCATGCGCGCTAAACAAGATGAGACAAATTAATAACAAACCCCTCAAATTTTTTATATTAAGTCCTAAGCGTTCAAAGATATTTGGAATATCGAACGTCGCCTTCTAGCATATTAAAATTAATAGAGTATTAAATATTTAATATGAGTTTGTTGTGTCACCACAAGGCAAGTATTAAGTATTTAAGATGTTAATTTATCACATTTGATGCTTATAAAGAAAATTGAACAATATTGTTTTGTTGTGTCACCACAAGGACAATATTTTTCTTTTTTGAATATATGGAGTGCTAGGTTGGACTTAACTTGGATAATTTTGATTCGGATGTGCCACCACTTGATCAAAATAATCTAAGAGGCAAAAAATAAGGAGTTGCATAGTTGATGTAATTGACAAGAGTTGTCTACCTATTTATTTATATATAGTTTGTTGTGTCACCACAAGGCTATATACATTTGAAATGGGATCTATATTCTCACTAGCAAATCTTTAATTAGATTTTGCCGAACTATATAAGTGAGGGTAATATAGTTTGATGAAAATAGTGGGAGATACCAATTTAAAACAAGACCTAAATTATTTTGGTAATTAATAAAAGAATGTATGCTAAAATGTTGTTAATTACAAATTTATTTACAGAATTTTACAATGTCTAAAATTACTATCACTGCGTAGCATATTAGATGCTAAATTAACCGGACCGAATTAAATGGATTCGTTAAGAAATTTGAGAATAATTCTCATGGCTGAAAAGCTATCTTATGTCCTTAATACGCCTATCCCTGCAATGGTTGTAGATAATGCCTTTGAGGAAGAGATTGCTACTTTTAGAAAGTGGCAAGATGATGTACTGTTGGCTCAATGCATCATGCTCGCATCCATGAGTAACGAGCTTCAGCGTCAGCATGAAACTATGGATGCTCTTACTATATTCCTACACATCAAGTAGTTGATGGTGAGGAAAGTAGGACTGATAGATATCAGATATCAAAGGAGCTCTTCCGATCTAGAATGACCGATGACACTATAGTACAGATAAAAGTTCTTAACATAATCAATTTGATTGATCAATTAGGACAACTGGTTTTGTCATGGATGAAGAGTTGAGCCAAGATTTGATCTTGCACTCACTCCCGGACTCCTTTCACAATTGTTGTGAATTTTTCATATGACCAAGCTAGATATCAGCCTCGCTAATTTGCTTAACATGTTAAAAAATGTTGAGAGTCACTTTCCAACCAAGAAAGACCAAGTCTTACTGGTAGGGGCCAATGGATCTTCTGAAAAGAAGAACGATTCAAAGAAGGTAAATAAAAAATAAAAAAAATAAAGGATAATAAGAATAAAACTGATATGGATAGCAAAGGAGTTTGCTTCCACTGCAATAAGCCTGGACACTGGAAAGAAATTGCGAGAAGTATCTTGCAGAGGCTAACCAAAGAATCTTAGTGAAGTTTCGGTTACAAATACAAATTTGTTCATGATTTAAAATAAAATTTTTCTTTAAGTCAAGGTTCTACTCGGGTATTGGATACCGACTTTGGTTATCATAAATATAGATTTATGAAGGGACCAAGTAGAAGTAGAAATCTAAACAAAGATAAGTAATCTTATGTGTGGTAAATGAAGCAAAGGTTGCTACATTAGCCATAGAAACTTATAGTTTAGCATTGCCTACGGGCAAATCTATTAAGTCAATAAGTTGTTATTGTATTTCAGTTCTTGTTAGAAACATTATTTCTATTTTATTGTTGGACAATAAGATTTTTTGGTATTATAATTAAGAACAATTGTTGTTCTATTTATAATAATAATATTTTGTATAGAACTGGAATATTACTTAATGGATTTTGTATACTTGACTTACGTAAAAAATTTATTTTATAAATTGAATAAACTAGTATAAGAAAAGGAGATGATCATTCAAAGAGTTGAATATGTGTATTTGATGAAATACAATTGTGAATTGTTTGAAAGGTTCGAAGAATTCAGAAGTGAAACAAATTGGCAAAGTATTAAGATTCTTTGATTAGATCAAGGAATAAATACTTGTGCAATAAGTTTTTAGATCATCTCAAATGGTTTTCTCACAATGGACGCCTCCTGATACGCAATAATTGATTGATGTATCTGAAAGGAAAAATCGTATCTTGTTGGACATGGTACGATCCATAATGATTTTACTGACATTCCAGTATCCTTCTGGGGTTATGCCCTAGAAATGGATGCATATCTACGAAAAGGTAACCTCAAAATCTGGCACCAAGACTCCATAAAAGTTATGGACAGGGAGGATTCCTAATCTTAAGTATGTTAAGATAAGGGGTTATCCAACTTATGTAAAAAGGTTTCAAAGGATAAGCTTGGGACAATATTTGTGGTACATCCTAAAGTAAGTTTAGGGCATATGTTCTATAATCCTACTTAGCAAAAGGTGCTTGTTGCGAAACACACTACCTTCTAAGATAAAGGTGTTTATCATTGAAGGAGCTAGTGGGAGGATAATAGATCTTGAAGAGTTCAAGAACCACAAATCACTATAAGTCAAATAAGAGGAACTTGTAGATAGACCTATTGTACCACAACCGAATCGTAAATCTGGAATAGTACTGATGATACCTGGGAGGTATGGAATCATCATGGATGATGATGATGAGGTACGCATCATAGAAGATAATGATCCAGAGTTACATACGATGAGGTAAGAGTACTAGTGTGTAAAAAAAAAGGGTCAGTGGGAGCGTCGTGAACTTTCTAATATTATATGTTGATATACTACGGATGAGAAATAACATACCAATGCTACAATCAGTAAAGATAAAGTCGTCTAAATATTCCTCCATGAATGATTTGGAAGGGTATCTTAATTGGGGATACAAATCTATATAGATAGATTTAAGAGGATGCTCGACATAACCCAAGGAATGTATATTCATTTGATGCTAAAGTCGTTTAGCATGGCAAACTCCAAGAAATGTCTCATGTTGATGAGCCATGGAGTGTATCTCTCTTAATAGTCCCCATAGACTCATAAAAGAGAGATCGCATGAGTAACTATCATGTATGCAATGAAATGTACGAGACCTGATGCTGATCGGTTATATTCTGGAGAAGATCACTGTAAGACAGTGAAAAACATCATAAAGTACTTAACTGGCACTAAGGATGTGATTATATTTATGGTCGATCTGAATTAAAACTAGAGGGCTTAACAGACACAAGTTTTTCAGACAGACCAAGACGACAGAAAATCCACTTTAAGGTAAAGCGTTACCTTAAACGGTGGTGCAGTGAAATTGGAAAGGTTCCAAACAGCAAAGAGTTGTTGGTTTAGTGATAAAGACAAAGTAAATAGCTATAAATGAAGCTGCAAGTTGATTGTTTGGATGAAAAGTTCATTACAGAACTAGGAATAGTTCCTAAGTCTCATCTTGGATCTAAACATGTGTTGTGGCACTTTCATTTGATTATAGGAATCATTGAAAGATGGAAAATCACTATAGAGATAGTGAACTCTCAAGAACAACATTACATATCCATTAACTAAAGCTTATCCAACAGCAGGATAATCGCCACTTAGAGAAGAAGAGTATGAGATACCATGACGATTGGCTTTAGTGCAAGTGGGAGATTGAAAGTAGTATGGAGACAAACCAATCATGTTTGATGATAAAGCATATATTTTGTAACAATCTTATTTATTTATTAATAAAAAGTATTTATTTATTAAAGGCTTTTAATTATCTACATGATGCTGTTTTATGATATGTGATAAACCCATAGTTTTAAGCAATGCTTTTAGAATAATGATGATGATCATTCTAATGAGATCTAAATTCTTAGAAAGCTTAAAACTAAAATAGTTCCCAATCGTTGGATTACTAAATTGGGGATTAGTGAATCCGGATAGATTGGTACATACGTTGCTTGCTTATTGGATGAGAATGATTGATCTTATGATCATTTGTGTGGAGACACTAAAGCAAGTATGTAGGTGCTTATTAGAGAATAAGTTCACTGAACGTGGCTCGCTAAGGAATACCTAATGGAGTTTTACTTGTCTGTCAATAGGGAATTCCTATAGTGATAGTAGTACAAGTGATCCTTGGACTTGAGATCATCATAGTATCTTGTGTATGATGAGTTATACTTTGACTTATTCCTTAAGACCCTTAGGGTATATCAAAGGGTATGCTTGGGTATAATAAGTTGTACATGGAGATAATGTATGATCAATAAAGAATCTACCACTTCTAGTAAAAGAAGAGAAATGTCCTATGTGATTCGATAAATGACAACCCAGTAGTCCTTGGCCAAGGCAGAATGAAATTAGAAAGGAGTTTCTAATTTGAATTATTTGGAGTTGTGCATTTAAGAGTCGAAATACATATAATTAAATAAAATAAGACTTGACAGTAATTCCATGTTTTATATTTAATTGGGACATTGTATGGTGGAAGGATTGAATTGTACGGTAACTATTTACTCAAAGGTTCTTTTATGATTAATGTTAAAATCTATATTATCTGGAAAGTCGTTGATCGCTAGGGAGGCTTATCCCTATTGTAGAATAAATATTATTTATTTAAATAAATTATTTATTTAATTTATTTATTTAAATAAAATTAGAATTGTTCTAATTGATTTATTCACAACCGGTTTAATATGGAGAACCTAAAGGGTCACACCATAAAAGGAAGAATAATTATTTAAGAAGTTAATGGCATAATCGTAATAATATGTTAAGTATATTTAATTTAATCTATGGTGATAGAATAAATTAAATAGCTTAATGTTTATTATTTAATATTTTAGAAATATTAAATATAAATTAATAAGATGAGTCTTATTAATATTATTATTATTATTATTATTTTAATTTCTAAAAGAGTTTAGGAATTAATTTAATATAAGTACTCTCATTTATTCCTAATAGGATTAGGAGGAAAAATTAGTTAAAGGAGTTTAATTAAATATTCCTAATAAAATTAGGGAGCCCATTTAATTAAAAGAGTTTAATTAAATAAATAATACCTTATTTTTAATAGGGTTACTTGATATCTTTATAAGAGGAGTCTTATATCAGATATCAAACATACGTTATTCCAATAGTTGAAGAGTACGTTCTTTTCTATAGAGATAGAAAAAACTAGGGTTTTGCCAAACACCCATCTTCTTGGATCTTTCTTCTTCCTTGGTGGATCACCTCTAGAGGCCAAACACTTGGGTGGCTAACGTTGATCAAAGGAAGGAACCAAACCCGGTGGATTCAAGTTGAACGCGAAAGGATTGGAGGTGAACTTGTACCTGAGGAAGCTCGAATCTTCAAGGGTATGATTCTTGTTCTTAATATCTTTTCGTTTAATTAATAATTGTGCATAAAGGATGATCCGGGTTTGTGGTTTGTAAAATTTTAAAACTCTGATTTTACACGTTTCCGCTTATTTTTTGCAATTTGATTGCGTTCATGAATATTACAAACCTAACAGATATTCCCGTTCAAATTATCGATCGAAAAGAACAAGTTCTGAGAAGTAAAGTAATACCTTCTGTTAAGGTAATTTGGAGGAACCACAACGCTGAAGAAGCTACGTGGGAACTCGAAGAGAATATGATGAAGAATTACCCTCATTTATTTACTTAATTTTTGTGAAAGCGATTCTGGGGACAAAATCTTTGTAAGGGGGGGAGAATGTGACGGGTCAAATTTATTGAGTCGTGATTCTAAGGACAGAATCCTTTTAAGAGGGGAAAATGTGACGAACGAGATTTTTGTAATTTAATTCTTAATATTTATTAAAATAAATAAATATTTTCGATGATTAAATTATTAGATTAAATAATTGATTGATGAAATTATGATAGATTAATTTAATTATATGTGTTACATTTATTAAATTAATGTGGAAAATTTTTATTATCGAAGTATGTGATTATGTGAACTTATTATATTAAAAGAAATATTTAATAAGCCTATTGGTATTTTAATTAATTTAATTATTAATTAGAGAGTTAATAATTTGACATTATTTATTTTTGAGAAATTTAATTATGGGACTATGTGAATTTATGAGAAATTATTATATTTTATTTAAAGTAAATTAAATAAGATATTGATTTATTTTATAAAGGAGTGTGACATTATTTAAACTATAATATAAGAGGTTTTATTAAATTAATTGGGTATAAGCTTTTAAATGGTAGCCAAACATGGCTTCAGTGGGAGTTGAGGGAAGTTACCCATGACTGGGTAACTGACCACTTCTGCGTCAGTTCTTCTCCTTTATTATCATACGTCTTCTTTTTATTATTATTATTCTAAGTCTGGAAGAGCAGAGAGGGAGAGAGTTTGAGAATTGTCAGATAAAATTGATAAATTTTGAGAGATGATTGTGAGTACTGTGATTGAAGTAGATAGAAATTGTCATCCTTGTTCAGCTACGCTTTGGTTAATTCTCTCCAACCCAAGTCTCATATTTTTCGTCTATTAGTTTTTATGAAAATGGCTTTCATTCAATTTATGTGAATCTCTGTAAATTTGAGAAATTGTGTTATTATATGGATATATGTAATAATACGAGTAGCATAACATGTTATATATATATATATATATATATATATATATATATATATATATATATATATATATATATATATATATATATATATATATATATCGCATGATTCCATATCATAACTTTCATAATACGATGACTTGTTATTTCAAAATTTACAGAGTTTGGGTTTTGGCCATATGGCCCTTATACGTAATTTTAGTGTGTCAAACATAAATGTTTTCATAAAATTTACACTCATATATTATTATGCATGTTGATACGAAGAGACCAAAGTTTAAATGAACGGATTCGGTGTTATAACGAATCCGTAGTGTCAATTTTTATGTTTTGTTTTCAAACCTTCAAGAACATCAAGAATAGTGGAAGTTGCATGCTTTAATTCTGTAATTAAGTGTTTAAATTAGTTAAAGTCATTATATAAATGTTGGGTAATGATTATGTGTGAATTATATCATGTGGGTATGTCTAAATTCGAGTAGAAATTAAGAAATTGATAGAAATTGGCATGTTCTGCGATTTTTCGTGAACTGCCATTTCTGTGTCTGGTACACCGCGCCGCAGCGCCGGCTGCAGGCATAAGAGTCGTTCCGCAGTGCAAGCCACGCCACAGCGCCATTGACCAGGCCGCAGCGCGGTCCGCGCCGCAGCACCGAGAAACAGTACAAAAGTGGCGCCGCAGCGCCACTCTGCAGAATGTCCAGAAATGAATTTTTTAAAAATGTTTAAGTCTAGCAATGTGGTATTAACCTAATTTAATAAACATAGAAGTATGTTAGAAGTATAATGAGATGTTAAAATAGATACTTAACATGTAAATAAAATAATTGCATGTGGATTGAATTATTGAATACATAAATAGCTTGTTATTTATGAAGTGCAAATTATGTGACAATGAATGTGATAAATTGACTAAGTATAGTCATAACCAAAGTTAGACAAAAAGAATGAAGTTGCTACGTTATAATTAACTGGTATTGTGAACGTAATTCATATGTAGGAGTTAAATCAAAGAACGAGTTTAGTTAAAGTGTAATCTACGCATGAGGCAAGTTTTCCTAACCCTACTTGTTATCGTTATATAAGTTGATTAATTCACTTTTCTACATTAAGCAAGTTCTCATTATTATTAATCAAGTCTGTTTTGTATATTTAAGTCTATAAATCTTTCAAGCATGATGCTGTTATACAATACTTATTCCATTATATACCTTTGAGATTCTATTCAATTAAGTTATAAATTATTGTTAAACCTTGTTAGACTAGCGAACCCTTATTGATTTGACTAGTCCATAGTTAATGAGCGTTCTAAATTTCAGAACCCTTGATGAATAATCCAAACCAAACTTCCTTTGGTGCGGATTCTGATGTCAAACTGAGATGAACAACCTTTTAATAGGGGATTATTTACGCTTTAGCATTAAGATATTGTGCACAGTATGGTACTAAGGGCTGATTCTCCTAAGTACGAGAAGAAGAGTCCATAGTCTCATGACTGTTAAAGGTTTCAAGTATAACCCTTGATAACCAAGGACATAGTTCAAGGTCTTATGACCCTCAGATTTCTTTTGATTCTTGTTATTCATTCTTGATTCAAAAGTTGAACTTTATTTCAGAAGTCTTTTATTTATTCGCATGTTATTATATTGTTACTTTTATTATTATACTTGTGGGCAATCGTGCTCATTCTTGCGTAATAATAACATTGCAGTTAAGAACGAAAGAGCAGTCGAACCTTCCACTAGTAAAGGCAAGGGCAAGCTTAGCAAGTAATGAAGATTGTTTATTTATGTGGTTATGTAATGATAAGTAGAATTGATGTCACTTAAGACTTATTTGTTTATGTTTTCGCACAGATGATTTAAGGTTAGAGTAACCTGGAATTTATTATTTATTATGAAGTTGATGTAACCCCATAAGGGGAGAGATTTATTATTTATTTCTATCTATTGCATGGTTTGTATTTTATTTATGGGTAGATAGATATATGATGTTGTATTGTGAACACCAAATCCTGTGGAAATGGAAGTACCGAATTTGGGGGTGTCACACCAAAGGTCTGACTAGGACAAGTTCTTAAACTCATATGATTATGGAAAGTTCCTGAACTCATGAGTGTGGTTTGACGAACTGGGTAGAACTATGTGTAAACGGAATATTGAGGATTATAGGAACAGATAGATTTATAAGCAATTGATCATTAGTGGAGACATAAGTTTTCCAAATCTTCTAGCTACGCTAGACTCACAATTTTTGACATCAAGTTAAATACACACTATGTGCTTTTGAAAAATAAATTTTTATTCTCCACTCCGGGTGACCATTGTGTTAGAGTGGACTTCGGGCCACCGACACAATCGTTACCTGTTGAGGTAATAAAACTAATTTGAAATAAATTTTTGAACGGTTTAAAAAATAGTTTATGCTACTTATTTCAACTAGACTATAATGATTTGAAATATCAGAATATATTTTTATTTATCACTTATGTACCATGTAACCTGGTGTAGAGATGATAAAAAGTTGATGGAGTTGTAAATGCAGGAATACTTAGTGTGAATTCGATAAAAAAATCATTGTTCCACTATTGTATGATGTGTTATGACAAAGTCATACAATGACGGTATCCTCAAACGGACTATTAATACAGTACGACATCATGATATCATTTTCAAACTATTTTAAATTTTTTATTTGCCAACGGCGTTTGGCTATACACATTCGTAATTCAATTGAAGTTGATAATTGATATGAGTCTAAGCTATTTGATTCGGCTAGACCAACGTTTATGAAAATTCTAAGCGTTCTTTGAAATTTTCCCGAACCAAATTATTTTGGTGCGGAATCCAATAAGATTGAGGTAAAATTTTTGTGCTTATGGCAGTGACAAGAAACAGATTCGACCAGCAGTACTTAATAAGTACATGGCATATCGGGCTAATTACCCACTCTGTCCGTAAGTTATGACGGTTTGCGGATGAACTTCCATAAAACATTTGCGAAAAAGACAGACCATAGTCTGTATAACCCCTCAGCACAATTGAAAATTTTTATTCTTGTGAGGAATGTATTGGGTAGCATGTGATGATGAGAATGGTGAATGGTTCAAGGTGTAAGGTGTAAGGTAAATTTCGGGGATAAAATTTTTAGAAGAGGGGGTGAATGTGACAACTCGAGAATTTGGATATTTATAAAATATTAAAATATTGAATTAAGGTTAAATAATAAACTTAGACAGAAAATAAGTGAATGGATTTGAAATTTCCGAGAAAGAATTTAATGGATTTAAAAAATTTTCTGGAGAATTATTCAAGATTAAGTATATACGTGAATATGTTCTGTGTATATGATTATGTATGTGTACAGAATGTGGTTAAGGGTCAAGGGTTGACCAGATAACCTATATCAGTGGCCAACCCTAATATTATATTAAGAACGTCAACGTTCAGTTAGAAAATTCTTACGATTTATAAGAAACCCTAAAACTGGTTCTGGAAATCCTAATTTCAGTTCCAGGAATTCGAAACCCTAATTCGGAAGTTGAAACCCTAGTTTCGGAATGCAATTGCTAGTATAAGATTTAAATGTTATTAATGATAACCTAATTAGGGATAATTCTAATTGATTTAGAAATCCTAATTTCTGGATTAGAAACCCTAATTTATAATTTGGAAAAACCTAATTGTTAATTTAATAATTTTAATGTTAATTAGGAAACATTGATCCTAATTTTCAAGTTATAAGTAATTAAAAAACTATAATCTAATTAAAAAACCTAATTTCTAAATTAGAAGATTATTTTTCAATTTAAAACCCTAATTCTTGGGGTATAAACCCTAATGTACAATTATGACCCAAATTGCTAAATTAGCAATTTTAATTAGGAAATAATAATCCTAATTAGCAAGCTTGGATTATGATTAGAAAATTTTAATATAATTATAGAATCCTAATTATAATTTAGAAATATTAATTTTCTATTTTAAAACCTAAATTAGAAAATCCTAGAAAATTATTTTTTAAACCTTAGGGTTAAACCCTAAGGGTTGGTTAAGATTACAAGTATGCCATTAAAATGGATAGCAAAATGTCTAGAATGCCCTTTTTGTATTCTTTATTTAGGTAGTGTACAAATCTTACCAAAATAATGAGTTGGTGACCTAATGTATTGACCATCTACTCTAAAACATCAGATATTTCAGCCATTTTATCATCCAACGTTCATTGCATCTTAATTTTTTTTTAGATTAAAGAGAGAGAATACTCATATTATTCCTCATTCTTGACAAAGCCTTTCTCTCTCTAAATCCAAAATTTAAGAGTGAGAGAGAGAGAGAAAACATAAGCCATGATTATGTGTTAGCATCCCAAGATCAGATCATCAAGGATCAGAATCTAGATCAAGGCTCAAAAAGGTATAAAAACCCTAAAATAAGAAATCATGTGATTTGATGTTAATATTGTGGTTTGTTGTTTAAAGTTATGAATTAGGGTGTCATTTAATGATCTGGGTTGTTAGATCAAGGATCTATAACATCTAGATGCTCAAAATTAATGTTTTTAAAAATCTGGAAAACTGGAAAATAGTAACCTGACAACCGAAAGTCAGAGCCTCTAGATTCTTTTTTGTTAATGTTTTTAGTGTTTTAAATGTTTGAACTTGTAGTATGTTATGTGATCTTTGTTCTGGAACTCGAATCTGGGACAGTTCATGTTTGGATCGAGAGTTATTGTTGGTCAAAACCCGTTGACCGTTCACGAAATCAGGTTTCTAGGTAACCCAAAACCCCAGAAAAGCCTGACAGTCAATTTTGAAGGCTTTAATCTTGCTACTGTTAAGTGATTTGGTCATGTTCTTGTTTTGGCGTTGTAGACTAGTATATGAACTACACATACAAGTCATTATGTTACCCATATCTTGATTTGGATCGAAAATAATCATGGTCAAAATTGGCTTGACCGACTGCTTATGAAGATTTTTGGAAAACCCAGAAACCTTCAAGAGCGATTTATCTGACAACGTTTGACCGGTTTGAATCACTACAAAAAATGGGGCTTCAGCAACAACTAATTTTCGTTGCTAAAGGTGCCAAATTTCGTTGCTAAAGGGTTTTGGCAACGACTTTACTGTCGTTGCGTCTTTCGTTGCGCAATGAGCGTTGCTAATTGTTCCGCAACGAACGTATTTTTTTCGTTGCCAAAACTAATACATTTTGCAACGAAATTTGGCTTTCATACAGAGACATCGATCCTTTAGCAACAAAATGTATTGTTGTAGAATAATTAAAATTTTGTTGCTAAAAATCCCATTTCGTTACAAAAGCCTAAATCAGTAACGAAAATGTTTGTTGCTGGTTACTTTTCACAATGAACTCTTTTTTTTTTCAACGACCATGCATTTTCATTGCAATTGACACCATTTTGCAACGACGTTTTTCGTTGCAGTAAATTTTGAAAATTGTTGCCTAAGCTTGCTTTCGTTGAGAAATGTAAACTTTTTAGCAACGATTTTCGTTGTTGATTATATTATTTGACAACAACATTATGCTGAATCAGTAACGAAAATGTTTGTTGCTGGTTATTTTTCAATAGCAACGAAAGTCGTCGATTAACAACGACATTATATGTTGTCGTTTCTTTATATGTGCAACGAAAGTTAATATAATTTGCAACAATAAAAAATATTATCTTTTATTTTAGTATTAGCAACAATATCCTCTCCGTTGTTATTAGGTTAATTTTTCGTTGCCAAATATTATATTTTTAATGTCATTAGCAACGAAAATTTATTGTTAAATGTATAAAAAAATTGTTGCTATATTAAAACTTGTTCAATGCTTTGGTAACAAATTATATTATTGTCAAATCAAAATTTAACATTATTTTTGTGTACCTGATTGGCTCAATGTCCCCATAGCAAATAATGACAAAAAAACAAAAAATTAAGATATTATTAAATTAATAGAATCATTCACAACAAAATCATTCATTATCTTTACAATTAACCATCTAAAGCTACCACAGTTCTTCAATCAAAGTATATATCTACATATATAGAGAGAGTAAACTTCATAATTTCGTCCCTTGTCTTCCATAAACGTAGCACGGAAATTTGATACCCAATATTGTAAGACAGGTCGTAGAAGCAGTCTTCTTGCACATATTTAAAAATAATAGCAAGTCAGGAAAATGAAGCAAATAGGTCACCAGAGACACTTAGTGCCAAAATCAATACACAAAGACAACAATGTTGTGTTATTTTCTTACTAATCAAGGGACATGGAAGAAGGTAATACCCTTTTTATTGACTACCAAATTGTTATGTTCTTGCATTATATGTTAGCATGCAGCCCATAAACAGTAAGCATGAACCATTGACCTCACTAGCTTCACCAGCTATTGTGATGAATGGGTACTAGAATACTTTTTGCCACTCATCATGCATTTTCTGAGTTATTAGAAACCTATCTTCGCAAGGAACAGTTATAAGAAGAAAAAAATCAAAAAACCTTCTCTAAATTCGTCTCCCCAAAAAAACCTTCTCATGTCTCAAAAAGTAGTCAAATTGTTCCCAAACCTGAAGTCCACTGGCTACAAGCTGCAAAAAATTGCATGATGAAAGTAGAAAGATTAGATAGATGTCAGTTTTAAATATAAAATTCAAATTACATGGAAGCTCAGGTTTTAATTCTATCACCAACCATGATTTAACAACCATAAAACTAAATTGTACATCGAAAGGCTAGTGCAGACATGTGTTTCAGGGTGACATGCACAATGTTGTAAATGAGGTTAAAGTGTTAAGTAGTGAAACAAGAAGACAACCGAGTAAATTTAATAGATAGAAAACAGAAAGTTTGAGACATCAAAAGTTCCAGCATTACATTATTCAATCAACAAATGTGCAAGAACTGACATTAATGGATGCAACAGACATTGGGACAACTCCTCTTTAAAATTCTTGAACGTCGCCATTTAATAGTTCCTATATTCTGCCATATGTTCAAGAAAAAGGGATACAAAGACGATTTTTGTTATACAATATAATAATTATGCTATCACATTTGGCTATAGATTGGGAAACCAATAGATCTTATGAGTGGTAACGCTTTGAAAAGCCAGATTACTCTAGAAACGTATAGTCTGTGAAGCAATGTTACTTATTAACTTATCTTATGAGTTGTTACTCTAGTTGGTTTATAATGCGATGCAGTGGGGTAGGATTCTACGAATTGCTTGTACAGAATACAAAACAATTATTGGACAGTAGAAAACTATCTAAATAGGTACGCATATAATATTTAATATTCAGATATATGTGTGTGTGTAAGTTCAGCACATATCAAGCATGTTATTAGTCATAAAAATATTATAAGATGCTTATCATAATAAATGCCTTAGGCAGTAGTAGTTCACACCCCTAAGCAACCAAGTGTTTTCACCCTACCTGGTAGAAAGAAATTGCTAAACAGTCATGTTTAAACAAAGCACAAGGGTATAAAGTTGAAGAAGTCACTACTCGTAAGAAAAAGTTTATTGCACCAACTAACCAACATTACGAATCATATACCCCTCCGTTCCACTGTTCCAAAATTACATATACATTTTGACTTTTTGAAGCTAAGTTCTCAAATCTTATAAATTGGTATGACTTCATTTATGTTTTAAAAGTAACAAATATGGTAATTAGTAATAGTATTTTCTAGTTAATTTACAACAACTATAGTTGTTTGCAGTTTGCACTAAAATCAAATAAACTTATATCAGTTTTAAATTATAGGATTTTGCAAATAGACATCAAAAAGTTAAAAATTTGGAATTGGAACAGGAGTAATACCAACAAAAAAAACTCATTTTATGTTTACCTTAATCAGCTAATAATTTTCTTAAAAACAAATTTAGACTATTATACCAAGTTATAAAAGTTATTCTTGACAAATCAGAAGATGGAAGTCTTAACATAGTTACAAGGAGAAAAGTATTTTATTAGAACTAAAGATATCAGGCTGCAATGGGCAATGGCTGGAATATGAAACACATGTAATAGTAGAACTAACCACAAGTAATACTAAATAGCAACTCATGAAACACAAGCCAAGTATGATTGCTAAAAGGGGGAAAAAGAAAACTTTCCACGCAACTCAAAAATTAAAGTGGTCCATGTCAGAAACCCATCAGTAAAAGAAATAATGGTGGTGTCTTGGGGAAATTCAGTTGGAAAATAAGGTGTCTTGGGGAAATTCAGTTGGAAAATAAAGATGCTAGAACAACAAATAATTCATTTCTAATAAAAGTAATAGAAACAAAATCATATATATCCTTTACATTATAACAATGTACATTCGTTATTATATTTAATAAACTTGAAAATATACCACGTATACAAAAAATAATAACGGTGTTTGAAATTTAATGTATAAATGCAATTACAGGCACATTTAAGATTCATAGACATTGAAAGGGGGTACAACTAAATCGGACTGAAGGAGTAGTATCTTGTATTTATTCTGAAGATGCAACTCAATATAGTGTACAATGGTTTTACTAGTTCGGGTCTGATGTTATATAACAGAAGTACAGAACTTCTATATTCCACCTCTGCTTAGTTTTGCTCTTGGATGGCTATGCATAACCACCAAGCACCATTAAATTTAAAATGTCATATCACCACCTTTAATCAAAAACACCATGTGACCCAACTATTGTACTACAAAAAGACAACCCATAAAGTAGCATCAGACCTTGTTACAGAACTTGGACACGACTCACAAGTAATCCACTAATAACGGATAAAGACAAATGCTAAGAATTTCAAATAGAGTACTAAATCCAACAGGTTACCACTTAATACCAAAATATTTCAAATCTACCAATGACAGACTGCAGTTACCTGGATCATTCCAGGATGATCCCTGGTATTATTTCCAGGCCATGGCGTACCATCTTGTATGATCCATCCTTCTTCAGGAACTTTCTGGGCTTTGACCACAAGTCCATTTATACGTATTTTAAACTCCTCGTATTCTCTCTGAAACACAAGTAAATGAGAAGAGAGATGAGATAGATGCACAAAAAGTAAAATTTTTTGCACAAACTAAATCTCTACCTTCATTGCTCTGTGGTCTTTGACAAATGATGTCTGTACTTTATCTTTTAAGTAGTCAACCTTCTGGGAAAAATACCATTCTGGAGCCCGGGGCTCAATGTTATACTTGCAGAAAGGTACCCACTTCCTTGCAAATTCTGATGTTTCAGACAGAGCTTCAAATGTCATCATGGAAGCTCCATCATCAGATACATAGCATGAAACCTTGTCAACAGGGTAATCAACTGCAAGAATGGATAGGACTGTATTGGTTGTAACAAGAGAAGGCTCCTTTAAAGGGTCAGTAGTACTGACAAATATGTCAACATCAGCTAATTGGGACGGCTCGCCTTCTCGGTCATATCTGTACAATATTGATAGAGTTAGTCTTAAAAAACGTGAGTAAAAACAAAATTCATGCGACTTATATAGTAGGAAGCAAGAGGTTGATGCCAGAAAATCTATACCTCAGTGCAAGCCTGTCAAGATATGTTTCACGGTTTGTTGGGAGCCATTTAGGGAACTGATCCAATATCCGGTATACTGTAAACTAGATCTCACAAATTGCAGATAACAACCACAATGGATAGGCATTTTTCACAGGATTTGTTATCCAGTAATGCAAGAATATATAGAGAACAATAGCATATCTATCATTAATATCAACTAAATGGGGATTGGGATTGTTGGTCATAGTCGGACAATTTTAAGTGACAATAAAATACTCCGATGGAAATTTGAATGTGTGTGTTGATGATGGAGGAATTAGGGGTGATCTAATCTCACTAAAAAAACTTATTCAACTTTGACATGTGACGTTGCTAATTTTCAGTAAGTGAAACATTCGGATGTATCCTAGATACTCATGTATATTTGTAGGGAATTGATATTTTTACAAGGAAATTTGATAATTCCATAAAGCATTGAGGTCTGCAAACCATATAACTAAGAAATGCCTATAATGCATGATGGAACTTTAGAAACTAACATAGAAAGCAAGCATTATGGAAACAAAAAGGGTTTTTTATATAACATAAAGCAATTCTAGAAAATAGCCTCCTAGAACAATAATAGTTTCCAAACACCCTAAGGAGGTGGACTTCTCCTTATAAGGACTTAACAAAGACTATTGCAGCTCAAGGAGAGAAATCAGCCTTGTATGCCTCTAAACCAGAACTAAGTATTCCAGAGCCCAATATTCAAATAAGCTAACCAACCAATACCCAATTTTCCATTAGTAATTTATGTAGTTTTAAAAAAATACCAATCAGGGGAGAGGAAAAAAATGTTAGAATGCTAGGTAATCTTCAATTTAAGAATAATAGTGGCCAATAGTGCAGCCAACAAGAGATGACAAAGTATGTTCAAGAAATCAACTGAACGTGATCACAATGTGAAGAAAATAAAATCTTTTAAAGTATAGTTTTAATATTATTAAGGAGATATTTTAGCTTGCTTACAGATTCGCCACTCAAATTCATATACGTTTGGGGTTTTGCAACGCATACAAGAACACCATCTACAAAACCTGAAAGATAAGACAAAATAAATACATGAATTTTTATTTATTAGTTTATATCATGCAAATAACTTGCACATAATGATGTTAAGTTAAATAAAGAAAACAAATCAACCATGGGTTCATATAAAGGAACAACCCATTTATCTGTAAATAAATAAAGAGGACCAACCTTTCCCAAATAGAGCTTTGCAATGAACTGTGTCCACTAGAATTCCTTGTAATTCAGCAAATGCATCAATCATTACCTGCTTCCAATCAAACAAAATAGTGATAATACTAGAAACAAAAGGAAGTGGTGTTTGAGATAGAAAGGTATTCAGAAAATGTATAAATGTGGTCATACATTGTGTCTGGTTGTTTTGTATTTATCCCCAGGGTTTCCTAAGCCTACAAAGAGCCATGGCTAAGGAGTAGCAGTGCACAAGCAGCGCCTGGAAATTCTGTTAAGCATCTCCACTCATCTCCTAAATCCCTTAAACTCTTCTACAACAACATTTACATTTTTAACAACTGAGTATTCAAGAGTAAAAAAAGCTATATAGTAATAATGACACTTGTATTAAAACCTTTACTTGTATTATGATAAACCAATGATTACCTAGATACATATAAGCACATATCTGTAAATAAAGGAAGCAACCCAAATGAAAGCTGAAAATTACAAAGACAATACAAATGTACTGACCATCTTACATCAAAAACTTCGATACAAGGGACGAACAACATTTGAATGAACTATAGAATTGAGGCTTCCAATTGTGGCTTCATCCAAAACTCTGGGCAAAACAACATCCTAAAATAAATGATATAAGATGAAAATCTCCTCCACCACCCCTCGCCTCCTGCTCCGCCACACTAACCTCCTCTCGCAACTCTCTTCCCTCCACCGTGCTGAATCCTCCCTCTCCCACCTCCGTTCCTTTCTCTCCACACTCCAATCATCCCTCCACCAGTCTGAGATCTCCGATCCCAATTGCCAGATTCGCTCCGAAACAGTCCAACTCTCCAACCTCCAGCCACCATTTTCTATCTCCAATCCACGATCCTCCTCCTCCGTCTCGTCAGCAAACATTAAGAAAAGAAATTAAGTGGAAGAAGATGTAGAACTAGATCTAGATATCTATTCGGTTTATAACAAAAGATAAAAGTTGTGTAATTGTAACTATAATAAATTTTAAAGTAAAATTTATTAATAAATGAATGTTAATTTTATTATTTTTAATAAATATACTGATTAATGTTTTAAATTATAATTCGAATAAGTTTTTATCATTTTTAAAATATTAAATTTTAAAATGAATACTTTAATTATAAATATAGCTAGAATAAGAAAAAAAAAATAACGAATTTTAAAGTATAGTATTAATGAAAGAATGTTAATTTATTTATTTTTAATAAATGAAATAATCAATAATCTAAATTAATATTCAAATAACTTTTTATCATTTTTAAAATTCTAAATTTTAATTTTAAAATGAATGTATTATAAATAGAATAAGAAAAAAATAATTAATTTTAAAGTATAGTTCATTAATTATAAATTAATTCTAACCTAACACATTTTAATAATAAAATTATATTATCCATTGTTATTGTCTCATATTATCACAACTAAATTTTGAAAGTACAAAATTTGTAACAAGCTAATACCTATATATATATATATATATATATATATATATATATATATATATATATATATATATATATATATATATATATATACGGAGAGGATCTAAAGCGGACCAAAAAAGCGGACCAAAGAACGGACAAAGGTAAAAACACGCGGGTTTCAGGGTTAACCCGCGGGTTGGTCCGACCCGGACCCTGAAACCCGCGTGTTTTTGCCTTGGTCCGTTCTTTGGTCCGTTTATTTGGTCCGCTTTAGATCCTCCCCGATATATATATATATATATATATATATATATATATATATATATATATATATATATATATATGAGTTCCAATTCATGGCAACCGGTTGTTAGGAGTACTATTCCAGCAACCATCATCTCCATCGTTTTCCATCATTGATTAATATAATTAATAGTTGAGTTTGAAAAAATAAAAAGTCTTATCGCTACAAGTTGTAGCGACAGTAATTACACTTACTTTAGTAGATTAGTAAGTGTAATTACTGCCACTACAATTTTAGCAACAAGAATTTTATTTTTTTCAATCTCAGTCATTAATTATATTGATTAACGATAGAAATGATGGTTGCAGGAATAGTACTCCTAACAACTGGTTGACATGAATTAGAACCCTATATATATACACTTTAAAATTTACAATATTTATAATCTATAATTAGATTCAAAAGTTTACACTGAATATTTAATTCTTTTTCATCACAATTAAGTTTTTTAAGTAAAAAAATTGTAACAAGTTAATAATTATAGTTTGGTAAGTTAATATATAGAGTAATATGGTCATATACAGTTGTGCATAATTTATTTTTGTATAGTCTGCCAAAACTATGTCGTTTTGGCAATTTTTTTTATTTATTAAAAAAACAACTTCTCTCCTCACAAATCAGAAATAATAACAAATGACTAATAACTTAGTTTGACCAACTTATAAGTCATTGCCAAACATCCTCTAATTCAAGATATAAGTCGATTTTTGGTGCAATTTCGGGAGCAATTTTGATTCCTTGCCCATCCCTTGTCAAAAAGTATATATGTAAAATAGCGAGTTGTAAGAAAAGTTCATATAAATTATTTGAGAAATTAATTATATTTTTTTTCAAAATTTTAAGTGTGTGAATATGATCATTATAAACTACATCCAATTAACTACATACTTTAATTTTTGTAAATTAGAAAATATATCTATATGTGCTCAATTTTAATTTCAAAAATTATAACTTTAAAAAAAATAAAACTGAGCATTTATTTTGAGATGAACGGAGTGAAACATTTCACTGTATAAAATTGTGTCCAAATAAATAAAAAAATTTAAATGAAATATGATGCGTTTTGGGGGAAATATAATAATTATTTGTGATAAATTAATTTTGTAGAAAGTAAACATAAATTTTTATATTTTATGATTTATATGCAAATAAATTTGTACAATATGATGAGTTACGCTA
Organism: Panax notoginseng; assembly: GCA_016801055.1. NCBI lineage: Eukaryota > Viridiplantae > Streptophyta > Magnoliopsida > Apiales > Araliaceae > Panax > Panax notoginseng. The sequence goes on from CM029018.1 coordinate 78,177,036, forward strand.
TATTTTGTATATAATGAGCTTTATACTATTTACATATAGTCAAGTGTTACGTGTTGGTATATTTAAAAAATGTACATGTATAATTTTGAGTGCTTAAGTTAAATAAATGAAATTTCAAAAAATAAGAGTTTGTTTTCTTATATGTGGGTGTTCTAAAAGATTTTTATGTTGAAGCAATCATTATATGAATAACTACTATATAAAATGTAGAAGAACTTTTTTTTTGTTCTGAGAAGCGTTACTCATTATTCTGAACATTGTCACATAAAATGTTAATTAACTTAAAAAAAATTTTAAGTTGTGAGCATAATATTATGAAGTGAAAATATTTAATGAGATTTCAATTATTTAAAAGTGCAGAGGTGATTCTTAAAGATTTTTTTATGGATTAAATTTGGTCTTTGAATTATTTTATGTAATCTCAAGTTAAATATTTACTTACATTAAATAATTAATTTTTTTTACAATAATTTGTGTGTACTATATAGTAAGGTATATAGTGACTTTAAAGTAAAAATACTTGTAGCTTAGTTGGTTTGAGCATTTTTTTAAAGAATGAGGGAGGTTAAGAGTTCAATTCTAAAAAAAAGTATTGTTATTATTATTGTTATTGTTATTGTTATTATTATTATTATTATTAATAATAATCAAAGTATTCAATTTTATGAAATAAAAGTATTCAATTTTTCTATTTTGGTAAATAGTTAAATTGATAAAAGTTTAAAGTTAAGGGTAATATGTGAATATTTTTTTTGCAAATTAAGCAAGTTGATATAAAATATTCGTTGTGTCGGAGAATATTTTTTTTTCGAGGAATATCCGTACGACGGTACAATTATTGGTGGACCCCACAACGAAATTATTGTCGGATTGAGAAAACGACAAAAATATTTTTATGAAAATAACGGCAGAAGTTTTACCGTTAACTGTTGAAACACCAGGTATTAAAAGTACAGTAATACGCGTGGTTGCATAGTAGCACACGGTATTAATTATTGATGCTTACGTGAGAAGTCACTCAGTTTTGTTTTATTAGTATTATTAATGTAATAAAACATAAAAGTTTTTTATATAAAATAGAATACTTTTATAAAGTTATTCGTTTTATTAGACTAATAGTAAAATCTTTTTATATAAAACAGAATACTTTTATAAAGTTATTTGTTTTATTAGACAATAATTAGAATATATTATATTTTATTATGCATATTGTTTGTATAGTGCCTACATAGTATTTGTATAGTAAAATCTTTTTATATAAAACAGAATACTTTTATAAAGTTATTCGTTTTATTAGATTATAAATAGAATATATTATATTTTATTGTAAACCACTCTGGATCGTCCGTTTAAAGTAAATCAATCTAGACCGTTCATGAATTAGTTACTATTTAGTCAATTCTTCTATAAATAGAAGCTCATTCCTTCATTATTTCTTAGGAATTCACTGAAACTCTAGAGAGAGTTCTTCTTCTATAATCCTGAGTGTATTTCTTTAGAGTTTAAGAAAGTTTTGAGCGTAGTGCAAGTTTTCTTCGAGTATATCCTCGCCCTACTAGTCGGAATACTCTTCTTTTACGGTAAGGGATATTATTTGTTGTACTCGTAAGGGATATTATTTGTTGTACTCGTAAGAGGTATTATTTCTTTTGTATTCATGAAGAGAACTTCTGTTATTCCATTCTTTATCATTCTGTTGGAATAACCTGTATACGCGGGCTACCCTATACTTGGTAAAATTCTTTTGTTATTCCATTTTTATTGGAACATCTTGTCTGTGCGTTTTACGCCGGACCTGGTTCCGTCTTTATTATTCTGTTGGAATATCCTGTCTGTGCATTTTACACCGGACCTGGTTACATCTTTATTACTCTGTTGGAACGTCCTGTCGGTGCGATTTCACCCAACCTGGTTCTATTATTTATTATTCTGTTGGGCATAACCTGTCTGTACAATCTATCACACGCATGGTGAATCCTCCTATTATTCCATTCTTTATTATTCTGTTAGAATAACATGTCTATGTGGATTACCACATGCATGGTGAATGATCCTTTGTATTCATTTCTTATTAAATTGTGGAAATGATCTGTCTAAGTGGATTACCGCATGGCGGCAAAAATCCTTTTGTAGTTTCATATATTCTATTATACTCAGTTGGTTAAAATTTTGGCTTCTATACTCCATGAAATTAGTGGAATATCCTTGATATTTGAGCTTCATCCAGTATCTTTTCATGAAAATATTCTTCCGAGCATTCTTGAATTTTACTCTACAAAGAAGTATCATGTTGACAATTTGGTCGTTATTGGTTTTTGGATAAATTAATTCTTGAACTTGTTTTATTGAATTATTATGTCATTGTCATCATCCTCATGTTTATATTATGTTGAAAGTCATCTGTGGCCTGTCGTGCATAGATGGACTTGGTATGATTATGACCAGTGATTATTCGGTATAATCATGACCGTAATGTTACAAATGATGTGGAAAAAGTCCTCATTGGGCCGTAGTGCATTGATAGACAGTTTTTGGTATGATTATGGCTATGGATTCTCTTCGGCCAAGGGTGTAAATATGAGTTGTTTTATGGCATGATCAGGACCGTTGTTGAAAACACAATTATCTTTGGCCCGTAGTGCATGAATAATTCGTGGTCGTGATACTAATGAATATCCTTTGGCCTGTAGTGCAGGGATGATTCGATGATGTGGATTAATTATTGAGCTGAGTCTCAGCGATGAAATATTAATTCATGGATGTGATAATAATGAATATCTTTGGCCGTAGTGCATGTATAATTTGATGATGTGGATTATTTATTAAGCTGAGTCTCAGTGATAAAATATTGGTTATACACTTTTAATTTGTAGAAGATAGTAGATATCATGCTCTACTTGACTCTTCTAAAATACAGTTGTATGTCTTTGGCTTGTAATGTACAGATGAATTGTTAATGAATATCTTTGGTCGTAGTACAAAGATGAATTTATTAGTATGATTATGAGCAGGAATTGTGATTTGGTATAACCATAATTTTTGATGTTTCAGGTGAAGATAGGTGATGAAAATTATCTTCGTCCTGGGTGCGAAGAGGAATTTAGAATCACAATTATGATTATGAGTTGTTCATATGATTGTGGACAGAAATTGTTGATTGATATTACAAGGATAAAATATTATTGGTGGACTTTTAACATGGAGAAGATAATAGACCTGATGGTCTATTTGACTCTTCTAATGGATTGCTCGTTCTGCTGCAACTATGGTTGAAAACTTTTATCATCTACCATATGTTCTAAATCTCTGATTTATTAATGTTGAAGGCTATTGATGGTGTAAATTAGCTTTAGTCATGATATTCTTTACTGGGCTAGTTGAGCTCACCCTTTCTGCTTCACAATTCCTTTCAGCTAATAAGAGTGTTGCCGGGTCGAGTGGGGATAACAGGGGAGTAGAACGGTGGTCTCTAGCTGTGGAGGTTCTCCCTAAACATTATAGAAGAGTGTGTTGTATTCTATACATCATTTAGTAGTTATATTTGGTGAATCAAATAGGGTGAGGCGAACCCAACTTTGGAAGGATGTTTTGCCACTATCATACAAGATGTCTAATAACATACAATATCGTGTTCTCATAAGACATGGTTGTGCACATCCACTTGCTGAATATATCTACGAGCACTACCTATATTATCTTGGAGTTTATTTGAAATATAAATTTCACTTAGAGACAATGGAGATATTTATATGTCAAGAAAAGACTCACCATTGGAAAGAAGATGATAATAATCTTCTTATTTTTCTTTGCAGACTTTTGGGTCAACCAAGGATAATTTTGTGGACATATGATATCTATCATAATCTAGACGCATGGTATCCCATGTACGAAGGTTTCCTTGAATACTTCCCAAAGATTTTAATTTTTAAAACAGTTTTTGACTATACTTTTATGTAAAGTATCATTGTAAGGTTGTGGTCGAGGTACCATGAGAATTACATACATTTGTATTAAAATTCATAGTTAACTGTGGTCATATTCTATACGACAGCTCAACAGTTGTATAAACGAAGTTGTATTTGAATTTTGTACCATGTATCTGGCGACTCAGAATGGGTGATGTATTCCTAATTTTGGGGGCGTCACAGTTGGTATCAGAGCCATAAGTGTGAAGAGCCCCGAGCCTCTCGCTGGTGACTTCCAAGTCCTGGAATGCACCGAAGCCAGACTCTCCGTAGGGGACACTGCAAGCTGATAGGTATCAATGTGAGGTGCTATCCAAGTAAAGGGATTAGAGTCACAGTTGGTATCAGAGCTTAGGGATATGGTCGCTGACGGAGATAAGACTCTAGAACTAAGAGGGGAGAGACGAGTTATATACTTCGCTAGTGTGTGACTTACCTAAGCTGAAATTGTTTACTTGATAAGTTGACAAATTAAGATATGTCAATTAACTTTTGTTTTGAAGCTATATTCTAGAATGATATCTAAAATACAGGAGATGATATATATAAGTATATATATATATATATATATATATATATATATATGGGAATTAATCCATGGCAAACGTGTGCTATGAGCACTGTTCAGCAAACAAGTTTATATCCGTTGATCCTTATAATGAAAGGCTCAGATTGGTTGGATTGATCCCTTGCCGCTACAAGTTATAGCGGCAGTTCACCTGTTATGTAAAATGATGGCTGATTACATAATTGCCCCTGCTGCTACAGCCTCCTACGGTAGGCATTAAGACTAAATTGACCACTTTTCAACTTTATGACAAAGGTGACCGGCTTTTTGACTACCTTTTTAACTTTATGACAAAAAAGTAACGACTTTTATGATAAATTGAAAGTTTTTTATCGGACACGGAATTTGATAAGTGCCGCTACAAGCTGTAGCGACAAAGACATTTTTTTTAAATACCATGCTTACTTCTTCTATCTTTAATTATCTCTGCAACCTTTCCTCTCACAGATGTCATGTCTTAGTTTCCTCTCGCTATTTCCTTCCTTTTTACAGCTTTGGTTTTTTTGTTGATGTAGTTGCCCACTTTTAATCTCAAGTCCAAACTGAAATTCTTATCCGGCGTTAAGGGCTTCTTATTTCAGAATGGCACACAACATACCTGCTCATAAAAGGTTTGTATCAAGTTCTTCAGATTCTGTTGCTAGCTTAAATTATGAAAATACATCTGAATTTGTAAGTGAAGTTGAAAGTAGTAAATCTGAATTGGTGCCATACGTTGGTCAATTATTTTCTAAGTTGGAATAAGTTGAATTTTTTTACAGGTTGTATGTTAAAAACAATGGTTTTGAGATTAGAATTGCAACTAGTCATAAACATGTTGGTACTAATAATGTGTCATCTAGGTTGTATGTTTGTAAAAAAGCCGGTACACCAAATTCTGTAAAGAGTTTGCCTGATGATGAAGATGGTAGTAATAAAATAACTAGGCAGCGAGACTCTATAGGACGCACATTATGCAAAGCTAGAATATTTGTTGTTCATAATAAGAAAGAAGACAGTTGGCGTATTTTTACTATTGAATTAGAGCACAATCATCACCTAGTGAACCCTACCAGGGTAGATTTGATTGAGACACATAGAAATATTACTCCTGTTGCAAAAAAATTAATTGACACTTTAAATAAGTCTGGTATTGGACCTAGTAGGATGATGAACGTTTTGAGCACAATGGGTGGCGGGTTGCCAAATGTTCCTTTTTCTAATGTTAATGTTCAGAATGTGGTGAGGTATTTAAGACATGATTCTGCAGATGATTACTAAACCATATAGTATAGTATGTATAAATATAATACGTTATATTAAAATATGCAAATGTTAGTGTACTATTTGTATAAGATGATGTTGCAGACTGTAAACAGTCTGGGGCTCGTATGTAGGGTCTGGGTCCCCTTCTTGTGACACCCCCAAATCTGGGTTACCAGACCCCCGAGTTTGGTGCTCACGATCCACAATAAAAATAACATTTAACTACCCATTTAAATATAAATAGGATTATATCAGTCATTATCATAAGTTGTTAATACATAAGTCCCAGGTCCACTAACCTTAACATTATAGAAATACCCCTTTAGATATACAAAAAGGGTTTACAATATAATATAACATAATAATATTGTTCATTATAACTACTCCAACATCTTGCCTTTGCCTTTGATCTTCTTTGACCCGCTGGCCTCTTCGTTCCTAACTGAAATGTTATATTTATAGCAAGGGTGAGCAACAAGTTTACCCCACAAGTTAAAATATACAATAAATGTATACGAATCAATAAGAACAAACTATCTATTTTGATAGAATGAAACCAAAGTTCGGTGAACTTTGAAATAGCTGAACAAATCGTTATTCAATAACAAATCTTCTCGTATTTTAGGCAACGCAATAATCTGATAATGAAAGAGTACAACGCTTTCAAAGTTTCTACGATATTCTATTAAATAATCAAGAATTAATTCTACGCAATAGCAAAGTGGAATATTTTCCAGATTTATGCTGAGTGATCACACTAGATCTAGAACTTCTCTTCTCGAGTAACTATCAAAGATTGGACTTTGATATACCCAGGTGTATCAGATAACCTTAAAGATTAAATCATACCCCTCTGCAAGTACTTAGAGCCGGCCAACTCCTTGTACCCTATATTATGCATAATACTTAACAGCGCGCAATGGTCGAATATACGACCCAAAATGTTCCCTTTATATAAAAAGTTGTTCTTCTTAGTTTCAGAATCAAGATTTTGATTTAACAACGAAATACTGTGATTTCAAATTCTATCTACTTATTGATCTAGCCGAAACAACTGGCATCGATTTATCAATAACAATTGATTTCTCTTCTCGTATTTATCAAGTTCTAACAAATGTTTGTCTAGCCAGAATAATTAGCTAAGACATTTCTCAATATAATTTGACAATAAATAGGAATTATCTGTACTGTCAATATTAGTTTCTACAGATATAAATATCCAACAACAGTAATTCTACGAATATATATTTTCCAAATCAATAATTTAATTTGAATTATTATTCATGCACTAACTGCGAATAATCAACAATAAATTCCTGGACATGGTATAATTAACAATAATTACCCATTATAATAATTGAATGAATATTACTCAAGGTTGAGTTAGGAAACTTGCCTTTCGCGTTGATTACAGCTACACAATAAACTTATCTGCTTTCGTAAGACCTATAACCAATAATATCGGTCTCACAATTAGCACAATCATTTATAACACGTAACATTATATTTTACAGTCAAAGTTCTCCTAGGCACATTACCACATAGCCACATTAGTGTTTATAACCTATATAAACACTTATCCAGTCTAACTATTTCGGTCTGGTTGGACCTCGATCCATTTTCGGTGTTCTGGTCACCCTATCCGACAATTAACACATTGATTGTCAATTAAACTTGGTCTCTAAGCTTCAATATTATTTCAGATAAGTCAAATATCGTTTATAATATTTTTCGGAAGCTTTTAATAATTTATAAGTAATTATTATAATTTATAATAATTTTTTAAACACTTAAATCATTTTTAAATAATTTAATTATCAAATAATCTTATCATTATTAATATTTAATAATATAAAAATATTAATAACATACTTGTCAAAATATTAAAGTTATTGTTAATAACTTAAAATATTTTTAAATCATCAATATTCTACTTAAATGATTTTTAAAGTAATTAAAATTATTTTTAAATCATCACCATTAATATCAAAATATTAAAAGTCATTAATTATAACTTAAAATACTTTTAAAACATTTTTCTCATCTTTAAATGATTTTTAAATCAATAAAATCATTTTTAATTTATTTATTTAATATCATAATTAAATAAATCTAATATCATTAATATTAATTTATTAATGAGAATTCTCCAAAAATATTGAAAATAATATTTTATAATTTCAAATATTTTCTAACACTTTATTCTTATTTAAAATAATTTTTAAATTAATAAAAATCATTTTTATCTTATTTATTTAATTTACTAATTAAATAAATCCAATATCATTAATATCAAATTATTAATGAAAATTCTCTAAAAATATTAAAAGTTACATTTTATAACTCAAAATATTTTTAAATACATTATTCTTATTTAAAATGATTTTTCATAATATTAAATCATTTTTCTATAATTTATTTAATACACTAATTAAATAAATTAAATACTTTTAATATTTAAATAATTATAAATATTAAAGAAAAATATTCTAATTTGTCAGAAATTATTTTTCATAATTTAAAATAATTTTTAAAACTATTTTTGGTAATTTTTAGAATTTATTTCTATTTTTAAATAATTTCCGGAATATTCAGACAATAAAATAATTAAAACCGTCGCTAATAGCCTTTAGCGACACTTGTCTGTTGCCTTTGGTGTTCTTGGCTCAAGAACACTATCAGACAATGTTTCAAGGGTGCACATTTAACCGAGTGTAATTTCCAGCCCGATCATGTTTTGGACTAACTTATGACTCAATCATGTAGTACATATGTAGTACTACAATTACCAAGTATTATCTCGGTCAAACAACAACAATCCTGAAAGATCAAGAGCTTCAAAGAAGCTGTCAGACCAATTCTGGGGTTTCTGGGTAACCCAGAAACCCATACAGTGTCGACCCGACACTTTCCAGCTCTTTTTAATATAGGTTCGGTTCATTAACAGGTCGATATTATGGTTCAAATATGTAGTACAAGTGGCAAAGAACATATATGAATGAACAGATAAGTTAATCAACAACACATTTGCCAGATTAAGTTCGGTCAAATTCTGTCAGAAATTAGGTTCTTCTGGATTCTAGGTTTTCCAGAAACGGCAACCATGATCGACAGGCATAGTTTGACCATTCCCTTTGTTCGATATGATGATGGTTTAAAGTATATTAAGGCATGTATCTATACTTCAGACAACAGGATACAAGTATATTACAACAACATTAACAAATAACATTATAACGACCAGATCTGGGCCTTCCAAAAACTTGTCAGACACAGTTTTTAACTTTCTGGGATGCCCAGATTTTCCGCCGGTCAAGCTCGGTCAACGGTGTTTGACCAATTATAACTCACGATCTAGACATCTGATGGTTGTACTACCACTTGCAGAATAACGACAACATACCAGGCTACCAATACAAAACATAAAACAACAAAAATAACAAACGAACAAGAATCTGTGGCGCCTGACATTAGCTTGTCAGACCACAATTTCTGTTCTTGGGCAGTTTTGAAAAAAATCGATTTTAAAGCATTAGATGCTATGGATCTATGATATATCACCATAGATCGTCATAAAATACCTTCTAGCAAACATCTAAACAGAAAAACACAAACTTTGTCTTAGCATACAAGATCAAAATGGTTTTAGGGTTTATACCTTTTAGCTTTCCAATTCTTGATTTATACTCTCCAATCTGTTTTTGGGTTATTACGAGGTGTTTATGTGAATGATATACTTAGCCAATTCGGAGGGTTTGAGAGAGAATGAGTTGTGGAGAGCTTAGGAGCAAAATGACTAACTTTTGTGACTTTCTCTCTCTCATAACCTATATATATTATGATTGGTTGTTAGATCTGATGTGCTGGACGGTTTTGCTGCTGAAATGTGCTCACAAAGTCAACAAAGTGGTTGAATAACTAAAGTTGCTAACATTTTTACAAGTTACCAATTAAAGAAAATGAAAAAGGGCATTTTAGTCATTTACAAAATAATTTTAATGGCAATCTTGACAAATGCACAAACCCTTAGGGTTTAAGGTTGGGATTAGGGTTTAGGGTTTGAACCCTTTAGGGTTTAGGGTTTAAACCCTTTAGGTTTGCAATTTAATTTCCAAGATTTTTGAATTCCGGTTTTCAAAAATAGAAAATTAATATTCCAAAATTATATTTAGGATTCAATAAATATATTAATATTTCCTAATCATAAAATTCAATCTTGCTAATTAGGATTAATATTCCTAATTAAAATTGCTTAAATTAGCAATTAGGATCAAAATTATCATTAGGGTTTATAACCCACGAATTAGGCTTTTAATTAGAAAAATAAATTTTCTAAATTACAATTAGGTTTTGTAAAATAGAAATTAAAATAACTAAAATATAATTAGAGTTTTCTAATCATATTAAAGTTTAATACACATATTAAGCTTCGCAATTAGGATTAAAGTTTCCTAATTAGGGTTTTAGGATTCCCGAATTTAAAATTAGGGTTTCCCAGCGTACAATTAGGGTTTTCAACTGTACAATCGATTTTCTAAATCTGATATTAGGGTTTCTAATCCCTTATTAGGGTTTATTAATTACAAACCTTATACGATCTATTATTGATCAAAATTCTATTTAGTACAAACACGTACTCATTAATATAATTATTTTAATTATATTTTCTATTGAATCCCTTTCCAAAAATTAGGGTTAGGATTTCTAAAGCTGTTAAGCACAACTCTACTCTAATTTTATTAGTCAATAGACAAATTAACTTTCTCGATACACGTATCACCGATACTTGTCACATAAATGATAATTAATATTAATATTAATTAAAAAAAAATTTATTCGTAAATTTTTGATTATTCGAAATCTCGGGTTATCACATTCACCCCTCCTTAAAAGGATTACGTCCTCGGAATCACCGCTTTCTTATTTTCTACAATCTTTTTAAGTTGTATCATCAATTCATTTTTCTCAACCCAATATTAATTTGTGTCTCAAATTCTAACTTGTGACTTGAATCTATAAAAGAAAACAATTCACAGAAATATCTGACTCATAATACTTGCGTATTAAAAATTCTAAACGAAATCATTACCTGCTGCCACCTCTTGAGTAGCCACAGTGTCCTGCGCCGTCATGTTGAATGTACGGGCTATTGGTCTTCCTGGCTGTGTAGGTCCTTGAGTTGCCAAGGTTCCGTCATTAGGTCCCTTGTGCCACTTTCCTTCTCTGCATTCTTCTTCGAACAGTTTCGAACCAAATGATCAGTCGATCCGCATCTAAAGCAACCTTAAATTTTCTTCGGACTGTGCAATTGGGTGACATATGCCCCTCTTATCCGCAGTTATAACAAACTCCCTTCTTCTTCAGGAAAACTCCAGCATGGTTCTTCCCACAATTCGCACATGGCTCCGTTCCTTTCCTACTATCTTCTGTCTTTTTACCCGATTGGGTATTCTCATTCCATTTCCTCTTGTTAGGGTTACTTCCACTACTGCTTCCACCATCATTTGTCTTCTTCTTCTTCTCTTGATGAAATCGAGACGCAGCTTTGCTCCCTCCTTCAGCAATTAACGCTTTCTCCATCAAAGCCGCGAACGTGTTGATCTGCAATACTGCTACCTTGTTGAATATTCCCGGCTTCAGCCCATTCTCAAATCTTCGCGCCTTTCCTGCTTCTGTGTCCACCTGATGAGGTGCAAATATTGCCAACTCGTTGAATTTGGCAGCGTATTCTGTTACCGACATGTTCTCCTGCTTAAGTTCTCAAAATTTAACTTCCATCCTGGATTGCATACTTGGCGAGAAGTAGTTCTTGAAGAACAACTCCTTGAATCTTGTCCACAACACCACTTCTGTACCAGCTCTCGCTTGGTTCGTCTCCCACCAGTAATTAGCTTCTCCCTTCATTAAGTATGTCGCAAAAGCTGTCTTCTGCTCTTCCGCCACTCGCACAATGACAAATGCTTTCTCCATCTCCTTCACCCAAGTTTGTGCTTCAATCGGATCTGTGGTTCCTTTAAATTCAGGCGGTCCCACTGCTTTAAAGTCCTTAAAATTTGCTAATCTTTCAGCTGGCTGATTCCTCGCTCTTTCTCTTGCTGCTGGAGCTCTATTCTCCATAGCTTTGGCTATCATATTTGCAAAGTTTTGCATCGGGTCAGCTTAACCTCCTTCATTATTCACCGACTGTTCTTCTCGTTGGTTTCGATTCTGTTGTCTAGGCGGCATGATCTGATTTAAATAAAAATCTTATATTAATTCTCTTTCTTTACACAAATTCTTAACACAATAAGAATTCAGCACATAATTCTCATATAATCGCATATTTATTCAAATAGCACGTAGTACTTATAGTACTTAACATATTACTATTCCTTTTTAAATCATATCAGGATTAATAACACAACTTTACACAAAAAGTTGTAATTCTTCATTCACACAGTTATTACCAGTTCGTCAAACTTACCACACTTATGAGTTCAGGAACTTGCCACAATTATACGAGTGTATGAACTTATCCTAGTCAGACCTTTGGCGTCCATTCGCTGAGGGGTTCAAAACACTTCATATAATTATGAGTCATTAACTTACCATAAGTATGAGTTTTAAGAACACACAAAATAATCTTAATCTTATATTCATATAGAAAATAAGGATTTCATTCATAAAACATATATATATATATATATATATATATATATATATATATATATATATATATTTACATATGCTTAAACATCGTTATCGATATTACTACACTTAATATCATAAACTTCTACCCAAAAGATACTATTACATATATCTAAGTTATGTACCGACCACTCCCTTCACCAGTCTTCTTCTTGATGGGACACTTGCTGAATTCGTGACCCGTCTACCCATATGAAAAGCACTTCCTCAAATTCGGCTTAGGAAAATATAGAGAAATATGTCCTTCCTACTTGTAGTTAAAGCACACGTTCTTCCACGTCATGCATTCTCCCGCTTGAGTCTTTCCACACTTGATACAGGCTTGCTTCTTCTTCGGGCTTGATTTTTTAGATTTAGGGCTGTCTTTTTCCCTCTTTCTCTTCTTCTTGTCTTTCTTGCTGGTTCTTTCGGATGATCCACCACCTTCAACCTTCATTCTGTCCACCTGCGCCTTGAGCTCGTTCCTTTCTTCAATCATTTTGCGTAATGCTCGCTCCGTCTTCCACAATTCCTCCAAGAGAAACACTTTGCTCCGGAGTTCTTGAACCTCTACAAATTCGTGATCTTGTTCTCCAACCCTGGTCTTATTCTTTAACTCCACCTTAGTTGGCTCAGACTCTGCCTCCTCATCTCCACTCAGACACATCTTGGGATAATCGTCATGATCGCTCCCCAGATTAACCGTGGGTTCATCTTCCCCCACCTTCTCCGCTGATTCATTTTGCGCTGGCACCTCGGCTTCTGGCACCGGTGCAACAGCCGCTAGCATCTCCGCACTCTTTTCACCTTCTCTAGACATCCTACAATCAGTTGAAATAACTTGATTAGTACTTCACTAATACAACTCCTCACACTATGTGTCCACATATCTCACTATTGATGCACTCCGGCAATCCCTCAGTTAGAACTTTAAATGAGTTTTCTCTATCTCACGTATGGTTATATTCCTAGGGTTTTCTTCCACCCCACTTAAGGTTTATAACCTATAGCTCTTCTACCAACTGGTGACACCTTGGTCACTACAGCTTTGATACCAACCTGTGACACCCCCAAATCTGGGTTACCAGACCCCCGAGTTTGGTGCTCATGATCCATAATATAAATAACATTTAACTACCCATTTAAATATAACTAGGATTATATCAGTCATTAACATAAGTTGCTAATACATAAGTCCCAGGTCCACTAACCTTAACATTACAGAAATACCCCTTTAGATTTACAAAAAGGGTTTACAATACAATATAACATAATAATATTGTTCATTATAACTACTCCAACATCTTGCCTTTGTCTTTGATCTTCTTTGACCCGCTGGCCTCTTCGTTCCTAACTGAAATGTTATATTTATAGCAAGTGTGAGCAACAAGTTTGCCCCGCAAGTTAAAATATACAATAAATGTATACGAATCAATAAGAACAAACTATCTATTTTGATAGAATGAAACCAAAGTTCAGAGAACTTTGAAATAGCAGAACAAATCGTTATTCAATAACAAATCTTCTCGTATTCTAGGCAACGCAATAATCTGATAATAAAAGATTACACCGCTTTCAAAATTTCTACGATATTCTATTAAATAATCAAGAATTAATTCTACGCAATAGCAAAGTGGAATGTTTTCCAGATTTATACTGAGTGATCACACTAGATCTAGAACTTCTCTTCTCGAGTAACTATCAAAGATTGGACTTTGATATACCCAGGTGTATTAGATAACCATAAAGATTAAATCATACCCCTCTGCAAGTACTTAGAGCCGGCCAACTCCTTGTACCCTATATTATGCATAATACTTAACAGCGCGCAATGGTCGAATATACGACCCAAAATGTTCCCTTTATATAAAAGGTTGTTCTTCTCAGTTTCAGAATCAAGATTTTGATTTAACAACGAAATACTGTGATTTCAAATTCTATCTACTTATCGATCTAGCCGAAACAACTGGCATCGATTTATCAATTACAATTGATTTCTCTTCTTGTATTTATTAAGTTCTAACAAATGTTTGTCTAGCCAAAATAATTAGCTAAGACATTTCTCAATATAATTTGACAATAAATAGAAATTATCTGTACTGTCAATATTAGTTTCTATAGATATAAATATCCAACAACAGTAATTCTACGAATATATATTTTTCGAATCAATAATTCAATTTGAATTATTAATCATGCACTAACTGCGAATAATCAACAATAAATTCCCTGGACATGGTATAATTAACAATAATTAACCATTATAATAATTGAATGAATATAACTCAAGGTTGAGTTAAGAAACTTGCCTTTCGCGTTGATTACAGCTACACAATAAACTTATCTGCTTTCGTAAGAACTATAACCAATAATATCGGTCTCACAATTAGCACAATCATTTATAACACGTAACATTGTATTTTACAGTCAAACTTCTCCTAGGCACATTACCACATAGCCACATTAGTGTTTATAACCTATATAAACACTTATCCAGTCTAACTATTTCGGTCTGGTTGGACGTCGATCCATTTTCGGTGTTCTGGTCACCCTATCCGACAATTAACACATTGATTGTCAATTAAACTTGGTCTCTAAGCTTCAATATTAATTTAGGTAAGTCAAATATCGTTTATAATATTTTTCGGAAGCTTTTAATAATTTATAAACAATTATTATAATTTATAATAATTTTTTAAACACTTTTAAATGATTTAATTATCAAATAATCTTATCATTATTAGTATTTAATAATATAACAATATTAATAACATACTTGTCAAAATATTAAAGTTATTGTTAATAACTTAAAATATTTTTAAATCATCAATATTCTACTTAAATAATTTTTAAAGTAATTAAAATTATTTTTAAATCATCACCATTAATATCAAAATATTAAAAGTCATTAATTATAACTTAAAATACTTTTAAAACATT
Organism: Panax notoginseng; assembly: GCA_016801055.1. Classification (NCBI taxonomy): domain Eukaryota; kingdom Viridiplantae; phylum Streptophyta; class Magnoliopsida; order Apiales; family Araliaceae; genus Panax; species Panax notoginseng. The sequence goes on from CM029018.1 coordinate 78,192,420, forward strand.
TTTCTCATCTTTAAATGATTTTTAAATCAATAAAATCATTTTTAATTTATTTATTTAATATCATAATTAAATAAATCTAATATCATTAATATTAATTTATTAATGAGAATTCTCCAAAAATATTGAAAATAATATTTTATAATTTCAAATATTTTCTAACACTTTATTCTTATTTAAAATAATTTTTAAATTAATAAAAATCATTTTTATCTTATTTATTTAATTTACTAATTAAATAAATCCAATATCATTAATATCAAATTATTAATGAAAATTCTCTAAAAATATTAAAAGTTACATTTTATAACTCAAAATATTTTTAAATACAGTATTCTTATTTAAAATGATTTTTCATAATATTAAATTATTTTTCTCTAATTTATTTAATACACTAATTAAATAAATTAAATACTTTTAATATTTAAATAATTATAAATATTAAAGAAAAATATTCCAATTGGTCAGAAATTATTTTTCATAATTTAAAATAATTTTTAAAACCATTTTTGGTAATTTTTAGAATTTATTTCTATTTTTAAATAATTTCTGGAATATTCAAAAAATAAAATAATTAAAACCGTCGCTAATAGCCTATAGCGACATTTGTCTGTTGCCTCTGGTGTTCTTGGCTCAAGATCACTGTCAGATAATGTTTCAAGGGTGCACATTTGACCGAGTGTAATTTCCAGCCTAATCATGTTTTGGACTAACTTATGGCTCAATCATGTAGTACTACAATTACCAAGTATTATCTCGGTCAAACAACAACAATCCTGAAAGATCCAGAGCTTCAAAGAAGCTGTCAGACCAATTCTGGGATTTTTGGGTAACCCAGAAACCCAGACAGTGTCAACCCGGCACTTTCCAACTCATTTTAATACAGGTTCGGTTCATTAACAGGACGATATTATGGTTCAAATATGTAGTACAAGTGTCAAAGAACATATATGAATCGACAGATAAGTTAATCAACAACACATTCGCCAGATTAAGTTCGGTCAAATCTTGTCAGAAATTAGGTTCTTCTGGATTTTGGGGTTTTCCAGAAACGGCAACCATGATCGACAGGCCTAGTTTGATCATTCCCTTTGTTCGATATGATGATGGTTTAAAGTATACTAAGGCATGGATCTATACTTCAGACAACAGGATACAAGTATATTACAACAACATTAACAAATAACATTATAACGACCAGATCTGGGCCTTCCAAAAACTTGTCAGACACGATTTTTAACTTTCTGGGTTGCCCAGATTTTCAGCCGGTCAAGCTCGGTCAACGGTGTTTGACCGATTATAACTCACGATCTAGACATCTGATGGTTGTACTACCACTTGCAGAATAACGACAACATACCAGGCTACCAATTCAAAACATAAAACAACAAAAATAACAAACGAACAAGAATCTGTGGCGCCTGACATTAGCTTGTCAGACCACAATTTCTGTTCTTGGGCAGTTTTGAAAAAAAATCGATTTTAAAGCATTTGATGCTATGGATCTATGGTATATCACCATAGATCATCATAAAACACCTTCTAGCAAACATCTAAACAGAAAAACACAAACTTTGTCTTAGCATACAAGATCAAAATGGTTTTAGGGTTTATACCTTTTAGCTTTCCAATTCTTGATTTATACTCTCCAATCTGTTTTTGGGTTATTAGGATGTGTTTATGTGACTGATATACTTAGCCAATTCGGAGGGTTTGAGAGAGAATGAGTTGTGGAGAGCTTAGGAGCAAAATGACTAACTTTTGTGACTTTTTCTCTCTCATAACCTATATATATATTATGATTTGTTGTTAGATCTGATGTGCTGGACGGTTTTGCTGCTGAAATGTGCTCACAAAGTCAACAAAGTGGTTGAACAACTAAAGTTGCTAACATTTTTACAAGTTACCAATTAAAGAAAATGAAAAAGGGCATTTTGGTCATTTACAAAATAATTTTAATGGCAATCTTGACAAATGCACAAACCCATAGGGTTTAGGGTTTGGATTAATGTTTAGGGTTTGAACCCTTTAGGGTTTAGGGTTTGAACCCTTTAGGTTTGTAATTTAATTTCCAAGATTTTTGAATTTCGGTTTTCAAAAATAGAAAATTAATATTCCAAAATTATAATTAGGATTCAATAAATATATTAATATTTTCTAATCATAAAATTCAATCTTGCTAATTAGGATTAATATTCCTAATTAAAATTGCTTAAATTAGCAATTAGGATCAAAATGATCATTAGGGTTTATAACCCACGAATTAGGCTTTTAATTAGAAAAATAAATTTTCTAAATTACAATTAGGTTTTGTAAAATAGAAATTAAAATAACTAAAATATAATTAGGGTTTTCTAATCATATTAAAGTTTAATACACACATTAGGCTTCCCAATTAGGATTAAGGTTTCCTAATTAGGGTTTTAGGATTCTCGAATTTAAAATTAGGGTTTCCCAGCGTACAATTAGGATTTTCAACTATAAAATCGATTTTTTAAATCTGAGATTAGGGTTTCTAATCCCTTATTAGGGTTTATTAATTACAAACTTTATACGATCTATTATTGATCAAAATTCTATTTAGTACAAACACGTACTCATTAATATAATTATTTTAATTATGTTTTCTATCGAATCCCTTTCCAGAAATTAGGGTTAGAATTTCTAAAGCTGTTAAGCACAACTCTACTCTAATTTTATTAGTCAATACACAAATTAACTTTCTCGATACACGTATCACCGATACTTGTCACATAAATGATAATTAATATTAATATTAATTAAAAAAAAATTTATTCATAAATTTTTGATTATTCGAAATCTCGGTTTATCACATTCACCCCTCCTTAAAAGGATTCCGTCCTCAGAATCACCGCTTTCTTATTCTCTACAATCTTTTAAAGTTATATCATCAATTCATTTTTCTCAACCCAATATTAATTTGTGTCTCAAATTCTAACCTGTGACTTGAATCTATAAAAGAAAACAATTCACAGAAATATCTGACTCATAATACTCGCGTATTAAAAATTCTAAACGAAATCATTACCTGCTGCCACCACTTGAGTAGCCACAGTGTCCTGCGCCATCATGTTGAATGTACGGGCTGTTGGTCTTCCTGGCTGTGTAGGTCCTCGAGTTGCCAAGGTTCCGTCACTGGGTCCCTTGTTGCCACTTTCCTTTTCTCCATTCTTCTTCGGACAGTTCCAAACCAAATGATCAGTCGATCCGCATCCAAAGCAACCTTGAATTTTTTTCGGACTGGGCAATTGGGTGACATATGCCCCTCTTGTCCGCAGTTATAACAAACTCCCTTCTTTTTCAGGTAAACTCCAGCATGGTTCTTCCCACAATTCGCACATGGCTCCGTTCCTTTCCTACTATCTTCTGTCTTTTTACCCGACTGGGTATTCTCATTCCATTTCCTCTTGTTAGGGTTACTTCCACCACTGCTTCCACCATCATTTGTCTTCTTCTTCTTCTCTTGATGAAATCGAGACGCAGCTTTGCTCCCTCCTTCAACAATTAACGCTTTCTCCATCAAAGCCGCGAACGTGTTGATCTGCAATACTGCTACCTTGTTGAATATTCCCGGCTTCAGCCCATTCTCAAATCTTCGCGCCTTTCCTGCTTCTGTGTCCACCTGATGAGGTGCAAATATTGCCAACTCGTTGAATTTGGCAGCGTATTCTGTTACCGACATGTTCTCCTGCTTAAGTTCTCAAAATTTAACTTCCATCCTGGATTGCATACTTGGCGAGAAGTAGTTCTTGAAGAACAACTCCTTGAATCTTGTCCACAACACCACTTCTGTACCAGCTCTCGCTTGGTTCGTCTCCCACCAGTAATTAGCTTCTCCCTTCATTAAGTATGTCGCAAAAGCTGTCTTCTGCTCTTCCGCCACTCGCGCAATGACAAATGCTTTCTCCATCTCCTTCACCCAAGTTTGCGCTTCAATCAGATCTGTGGTTCCTTTAAATTCAGGCGGTCCCACTGCTTTAAAGTCCTTAAAATTTGCTAATCTTTCAGCTGGCTGATTCCTCGCTCTTCCTCTTGCAGCTGGAGCTCTATTCTCCATAGCTTCGGCTATCATATTTGTAAAGTTTTGCATCGGGTCAGCTTGACCTCCTTCATTATTCACCGACTGTTCTTCTCGTTGGTTTCGATTCTGTCGTCTAGGCGGCATGATCTGATTTAAATAAAAATCTTATATTAATTCTCTTTCTTTACACAAATTCTTAACACAATAAGAATTTAACACATAATTATCATATAATCGCATATTTATTCAAATAGCACATAGTACTTATAGTACTTAACATATTAATATTCCTTTTTAAATCATATCAGGATTAATAACACAACTTTACACAAAAAGTTGTAATTCTTCATTCACACAGTTATTACCAGTTCGTCAAACTTACCACACTTATGAGTTGAGGAACTTGCCACAATTATACGAGTGTATGAACTTATCCTAGTCAGACCTTTGGCGTCCATTCGTTGAGGGGTTCAAAATACTTCATATAATTATGAGTCATTAACTTACCATAAGTATATATATATATATATATATATATATATATATATATATATATATATATGCTTAAACATCGTTCTCGATATTATTACACTTAATATCATAAACTTCTACCCAAAAGATACTATTACATATATCTAAGTTATTTACCGACCACTCCCTTCACCAGTCTTCTTCTTGATGGGACACTTGCTGAATTCGTGACCCGTCAGCCCATATGAAAAACACTTCCTCAAATTCGGCTTAAGACAATGCAGAGAAATATGTCCTTCCTGCTTGCAGTTAAAGCACACGTTCTTCTACATCATGCATTCTCTCGTGTGAGTCTTTTCACACTTGATACAGGCTTGCTTCTTCTTCGGGCTTGATTTTTCAGATTTAGGGCTGTCTTTTTCCATCTTTCTCTTCTTCTTGTCCTTCTTGCTGGTTCCTTCAGATGATCCACCACCTTCAGCCTTCATTCTGTCCACCTGCGCCTTGAGCTCGTTCCTTTCTTCAATCATTTCGCGTAATACTCGCTCCGTCTTCCACAATTCCTCCAAGAGAAACACTTTGCTCCGGAGTTCTTGAACCCCTGCAGATTCGTGATCTTGTTCTCCAACTTTGGTCTTATTCTTTAACTCCACCTTAGCTGGCTCAAACTCTGCCTCCTCATCTCCACTCAGATACATCTCGGGATAATCGTCATGATCGCTCCCCAGATTAACCGTGGGTTCATCTTCTCCCACCTTCTCCGCTGATTCGTTTTGCGCTGGCACCTCGGATTCTGGCACCGGTGCAACAGCCGCTAGCATCTCCGCACTCTTTTCACCTTCTCTAGACATCCTACAATCAGTTGAAATAACTTGATTAGTACTTCACCAATACAACTCCTCACACTATGTGTCCACATATCTCACTATTGATGCACTCCGGCAATCCCTCACTTATAACTCTAAATGAGTTTTCTCTATCTCGCGTATGGTTATATTCCTAGGGTTTTCTCCCACCCCACTTAAGGTTTATAACCTATAGCTCTTCTACCAACTGGTGACACCTTGGTCACTACAACTTTGATACCAACCTGTGACACCCTCAAATTCGGTTACCAGACCCCCGAGTTTGGTGCTCATGATCCATAATATAAATAACATTTAACTACCCATTTAAATATAAATAGGATTATATCTGTCATTAACATAAGTTGCTAATACATAAGTCCCAGGTCCACTAACCTTAACATTACAGAAATACCCCTTTAGATATACAAAAAGGGTTTACAATACAATATAACATAATAATATTGTTCATTATAACTACTCCAACATCTTGTCTTTGCCTTTGATCTTCTTTGACCCGCTGGCCTCTTCGTTCCTAACTGAAATGTTATATTTATAGCAAGGGTGAGCAACAAGTTTGCCCCACAAGTTAAAATATACAATAAATGTATACGAATCAATAAGAACATACTATCTATTTTGATAGAATGAAACCAAAGTTTGGTGAACTTCGAAATAGCTGAACAAATCGTTATTCAATAACAAATCTTCTCGTATTCTAGGCAACGTAATAATCTGATAATGAAAGAGTACAACGCTTTCAAAGTTTTTACAATATTCTATTAAATAATCAAGAATTAATTCTACGCAATAACAAAGTGGAATGTTTTCCAGATTTATGCTGAGTGATCACACTAGATCTAGAACTTCTCTTCTCGAGTAACTATCAAAGATTGGACTTTGATATACCCAGGTGTATCAGATAACCATAAAGATTAAATCATACCCCTCTGCAAGTAATTAGAGCCGGCCAACTCCTTGTACCCTATATTATGCATAATACTTAACAGCGCGCAATGGTCGAATATACGACCCAAAATGTTCCCTTTATATAAAAAGTTGTTCTTCTTAGTTTCAGAATCAAGATTTTGATTTAACAATGAAATACTATGATTTCAAATTCTATCTACTTATCGATCTAGCCGAAACAACTGGCATCGATTTAACAATAACAATTGATTTCTCTTCTCGTATTTATCAAGTTCTAACAAATGTTTGTCTAGCCAGAATAATTAGCTAAGACATTTCTCAAAATAATTTGACAATAAACAGGAATTATCTGTACTGTCAATATTAGTTTCAACAGATATAAATATCCAACAACAGTAATTCTACGAATATATATTTTTCGAATCAATAATTCAATTTGAATTATTAATCATGCACTAACTGCGAATAATCAACAATAAATTCCCTGGACATGGTATAATTAACAATAATTAACCATTATAATAATTGAATGAATATAACTCAATGTTGAGTTAGGAAACTTGCCTTTCACGTTGATTACAGCTACACAATAAACTTATCTGCTTTCGTAAGACCTATAACCAATAATATCGGTCTCACAATTAGTACAATTATTTATAACACGTAACATTATATTTTACAGTCAAACTTCTCCTAGGCACATTACCACATAGCCATATTAGTGTTTATAACCTATATAAACACTTATTCAGTCTAACTATTTCGGTCTGGTTGGACCTCAGTCCGTTTTCGGTGTTCTGGTCACCCTATCCGATAATTAACACATTGATTGTCAATTAAACTTGGTCTCTAAGCTTCAATATTATTTTAGATAAGTCAAATATCGTTTATAATATTTTTCGGAAGCTTTTAATAATTTATAAACAATTATTATAATTTATAATAATTTTTTAAACACTTAAATCATTTTTAAATGATTTAATTATCAAATAATCTTATCATTATTAGTATTTAATAATATAAAAATATTAATAACATACTTGTCAAAATATTAAAGTTATTGTTAATAACTTAAAATATTTTTAAATCATCAATATTCTACTTAAATGATTTTTAAAGTAATTAAAATTATTTTTAAATCATTACCATTAATATCATAACTCAAAATACTTTTAAATCATTTTTCTCATCTTTAAATGATTTTTAAATCAATAAAATCATTTTTAATTCATTTATTTAATATCATAATTAAATAAATCTAATATCATTAATATTAATTTATTAACGAGAATTCTCCAAAAATATTGAAAATAATATTTTATAATTCTAAATATTTTTTAACACTTTATTCTTATTTAAAATGATTTTAAATTAATAAAAATCATTTTTATCTTATTTATTTAATTTACTAATTAAATAAATCCAATATTATTATTATTAAATTATTAATAAAAATTCTCTAAAAATATTAAAAGTTACATTTTATAACTCAAAATATTTTTAAATGCATTATTCTTATTTAAAATAATTTTTCATAATATTAAATCATTTTTCTCTAATTTATTTAATAAACTAATTAAATAAATTAAATACTTTTAATATTTAAATAATTATAAATATTAAAGAAAAATATTCCAATTGGTCAGAAATTATTTTTCATAATTTAAAATAATTTTTAAAACCATTTTTGGTAATTTTTAGAATTTATTTCTATTTTTAAATAATTTCCGGAATATTCAGAAAATAAAATAATTAAAACCGTCGCTAATAGCCTATAGCGACACTTGTTTGTTGCCTTTGGTGTTCTTGGCTCAAGAACACTGTCAGACAATGTTTCAAGGGTGCACATTTGACCGAGTGTAATTTCCAGCCTGATCATGTTTTGGACTAACTTATGGCTCAATCATGTAGTATTACAATTACCAAGTATTATCTCGGTCAAACAACAACAATCCTGAAAGATCCATAGCTTCAAAGAAGCTGTCAGACCAATTCTGGGGTTTCTGGGTAACCCAGAAACCCAGACAGTGTCGACCCGGCACTTTCCAACTCATTTTAATATAGGTTCGGTTCATTAACAGGTCGATATTATGGTTCAAATATGTAGTACAAGTGTCAAAGAACATATATGAATCAACAGATAAGTTAATCAACAACACATTCGCCAGATTAAGTTCGGTCAAATCCTGTCAGAAATTAGGTTCTTCTAGATTCTGGGTTTTCCAGAAACGGCAACCATGATCGACAGGCCTAGTTTGACCATTCCCTTTGTTCGATATGATGATGGTTTAAAGTATACTAAGGCATGGATCTATACTTCAGACAACAGGATACAAGTATATTACAACAACATTAACAAATAACATTATAACGACCAGATCTGGGCCTTCCAAAAACTTGTCAGACACGGTTTTTAACTTTCTGGGTTGCCCAGATTTTCAGCCGGTCAAGCTCGGTCAACAGTGTTTGACCGATTATAACTCACGATCTAGACATCTGATGGTTGTACTACCACTTGCAGAATAACGACAACATACCAGGCTACTAATACAAAACATAAAACAACAAAAATAACAAACGAACAAGAATCTGTGGCGCTTGACATTAGCTTGTCAGACCACAATTTCTGTTCTTGGGCAGTTTTGAAAAAAATCGATTTTAAAGCATTTGATGCTATGGATCTATGGTATATCACCATAGATCATCATAAAACACCTTCTAGCAAACATCTAAACAAAAAAACACAAACTTTGTCTTAGCATACAAGATCAAAATGGTTTTAGGGTTTATACCTTTTAGCTTTCCAATTCTTGATTTATACTCTCCAATCTGTTTTTAGGTTATTAGGAGGTGTTTATGTGACTGATATACTTAGCCAATTCGGATGGTTTGAGAGAGAATGAGTTGTGGAGAGCTTAGGACCAAAATGACTAACTTTTGTGACTTTTTCTCTCTCATAACCTATATATATTATGATTTGTTGTTAGATCTGATGTGCTGGACGGTTTTGCTGCTGAAATGTGCTCACAAAGTCAACAAAGTGGTTGAACAACTAAAGTTGCTAACATTTTTACAAGTTACCAATTAAAGAAAATGAAAAAGGGCATTTTGGTCATTTACAAAATAATTTTAATGGCAATCTTGAAAAATGCACAAACCCTTAGGGTTTAGGGTTTAGATTAAGGTTTAGGGTTTAAACCTTTAGGGTTTAGGGTTTAAACCCTTTAGGTTTGTAATTTAATTTCCAAGATTTTCGAATTTCGGTTTTCAAAAATAGAAAATTAATATTCCAAAATTATAATTAGGATTCAATAAATATATTAATATTTCCTAATCATAAAATTCAATCTTGCTAATTAGGATTAATATTCCTAATTAAAATTGCTTAAATTAGCAATTAGGATCAAAATGATCATTAGGGTTTATAACCCATGAATTAGGCTTTTAATTAGAAAAATAAATTATCTAAATTACAATTAGGTTTTGTAAAATAGAAATTAAAATAACTAAAATATAATTAGGGTTTTCTAATCATATTAAAGTTTAATACACACATTAGGCTTCCCAATTAGGATTAAGGTTTCCAAATTAGGGTTTTAGGATTCCAGAATTTAAAATTAGGGTTTCCCAGTGTACAATTAGGGTTTTCAACTGTACAATCGATTTTTTAAATCTGAGATTAGGGTTTCTAATCCCTTATTAGGGTTTATTAATTACAAACCTTATACGATCTATTATTGATCAAAATTCTATTTAGTACAAACACATACTCATTAATATAATTATTTTAATTATATTTTCTATCGAATCCCTTTCCAAAAATTAGGGTTAGGATTTCTAAAGCTGTTAAGCACAACTCTACTCTAATTTTATTAGTCAATACACAAATTAACTTTCTCGATACACGTATCACCGATACTTGTCACATAAATGATGTTTAATATTAATATTAATTAAAAAAAAATTTATTCGTAAATTTTTTATTATTCAAAATCTCGGGTTATCACACTTCCCATCTAGGGCGATGCAGTTTCCTATGTGTAATTTCCCTATACCAAGCCATGTATGAATCAATTTTCACATAGTTGGAGATTTCATACTGTTGTCCCTTCAAATGCTCCATGTAAGCCTCCCAATGTGCGATGTACACTCGTCTCAAGGCCATGCAATCAACGACCCCAAATCTATGTTCTTTTTCCTTTCTAAGTTCTTTGTGATTTTCTGCTGGAGATGGTATACCTTGTAAGAACCCATACTGTCTCATCACCCTATCTGGCATCTGGTATTCTAAAATATCAAAATGGATCAAGGGGATTCTACCAGATCCCAACAATCTTCCTTCAAAATTAAATCCATTCATATTGTCATCCCTCCTCACGTAAGGGCGCCAAACTACCTGCCATTCAGGCTGGACATCTAACTCCCCTCGGTAAAATTTTAAATGATGATGGGTATTTTGTCGTCTATCAGGGTAGCTGTGATTTTCTGAGTATGCCCACGCTAGGGCCCTAGGTAACCATAACTATGATTGAGGCTAGGGGTTAGGTCTTCCAATTATTATACGCTCGTATGCCCAAATTTGTAAAAGAGTGACACAACAATTAATATATTTCGCTCCTTTCCTAGTGGCAGTATATAAAGACCTATACAAATAGCCCAACATAGCTGCACCCCAAGAATACGTTACACAATTTTCAGCGTTAGCAATAAAATACATATACTTGGGATGAACAATGTTTTTATTCCTAGTGGGGAACAATATTGCCCCAAACAACCAAAGAATATAGGCCTTTGTGCATCGACCAACAATTTCCTTACTAGCTTTAGGGGGACAATTATTAAAATGCTGTTGCAACCATAGTAATGAAATAGAGCCGCGTTTTTTTGATTCCTGATATTCAGCAACTACTTCACTACCAAAACATTCTTTAAAATGAGCCAATGAAGTGTCAAATAATGGACAAGTTAAGGGTTTGCCAACCACCGGCAAACCAAGAATGAAGTGTACATCCTCTAAAGTAATTGTAATTTCCCCACAATTTAAGTGAAAACTATTGGTCTCCGACCGCCATCTCTCCACCAAGGCGGACACGAGTCCAATGTCAGTTTGTGGAACAACTGCTGGATAGCTAAAAATCCCAAAACCACATTTTTTAGAAGAGTTTTTTGATCTTTTGTTAATATCCATTGATCGTATTTTTTTTCAGTTAATTGACATGAGAGTAGTCTTCCCTTGACTTTCCTGTCATATATATCATCTGACACATGATTTGGTTTGTCGTTAAGGACACTTGGGTCAATTGGTCCATAAATCCAACTGTCCATTTAGTACCTAAAAAAATAACATAAAAAGTTTTTCATATTGTTTACTAACTATGTAACACAATTATATCTATATAGTGGTAATAAAAAAAATGACTTCATTTTAAACTAATTTTAATACTTCTTTTTTTTGCACATATTCATAATAATTTATCAGTATTAGTAGACATTCATAATAAAATAACTCACAATATTTTATCAAAATAAACATTCATAATAAATTGAAACAATACTCCATTGCAAAAATTAAGTAAATAATATAATCATCCGTCAAAAAATAATTATATAAATACGAAACACATAAATCACATGCTAAAAAATTTAAATTCACATGCATAAATGTAGACATAGTAATAATTGATAATTTTTTTAAAATAATTCACATGCTATTTTTTTATACATACATTTTAAAAAAATAATTATAATATTTGAAAAATAAATCTTACCAAAATAAAATAAGAACCTGAAAATTTGTAGATAATCCGGATGATGGTGAATTTTCTGCAAGGTTTTGCTTCTTGAATGGTATATGATTTGGGCAGGCGAGGGAATAGCTATAGCGGCAGGGGTAGAAAGCAAGCTTCTGAGATGGAGAGGAGTGGCAATAGGTTAAAAAGGAGAGGAGCCTGCCGCTACAAGCTGTAGCGGCAAGGCCTAATATTCTGTGCTATTGTTTCGGCTTCCGTGTAGTCTTCTGTCGGCTTACGTGGTCTTCTGCCGTGCATGTCAATTAGTCAGTCAGCTGACAGTCTTCTATTTTTTTGGCTTCCGTGAGGCATGCCGCAAGATCCTGCAGCGGCAGGGTTGGATAATTTGTTAGGGGCAGTAGTGTAACTTCGCATGTTATATGTATTGGATTGACTGCCGCTATAGCCTGTAGCGGCAGGGCCTTTTATTCAACAAATCCCAGCCTTTCATTGCAAAGATCAATGTAGATGAGCTTGTTTGCTGAACAGTGTCCGTGGCAAACGTTTGCCACGAATGATTACCCTATATGTATATATTAAAGAAATAAATGCTCCGGATGTAAAATCCAGACTCATCGAACAGAGTTCAACACACACTTCATATATATATATATATATATATATATATATATATATATATATATAAACTAAAATGAAACCACGGACCGAAGTTCGGGCATACACACGCAACACGACTTTCAACGTGAAGAACGGTGTGTGCAAAGATGAAGAGAAAGGCTTCAAAGTATGTAAGAAGGCTTATAATGGGCTGTCAAAGAAGACTTCTATATCTTTAAATGGATGATCACTCGGCTCCCGCCGATACATATAGAAGCTATATGTGAGCTCACAAGTGTTTAAAATGAGAAAGAACTCAGTTTAGTGTGAGTACATAGCAAATTTGACAGGGCTTCCTCGCCTTTTTCTTTTTTTCAAATGGCCACCCCAAGCCCTCTATTTATAGAGGGGGAGCCACAGGTGTACCTGTGGATAGCCACAGATGTACCTGCGGCTACTCGGGGTGCCCCGGGCTTCGCGGGTCCCGCCATCTTAAAGTACGTGCACGTATGAACTGTGATGTCCGCTCGAACATTCAGAATTGTAATCTGGGCATCCGATTGAGGTATGTAAGACCTATATCGGACTGCCATTGTCGAGAGTTATGCAAGAACATGGGATTAGAGGTTGTACGAAGTCAGGAAGATGAGACTATGCCATCCGGTATTCAAGCTTCAAATTCTATATGTTGCCCTGCGTAATAGTCACTTGGGATTGGATCTCCATGGTTCTTGTGGGTTATTACTGTGTAGAAATGTATGTATAAAATGTTGAGACGGTGCGATGTGGCATCAAGGTGGCAAGATGATGACTTTGCCCCTCACCAGGGTTATCTCCGGTTTGGGCTGATAAAGCAGACGTTGCTCAAGGTTATCTCTAAGATTGAACCGCTACAAGTGTTGAAGGTCCTCAGTGTCATCTCTATGGTGTGCCTGTCTTCCTGGTGTTGTCTCTGGGTCTTGTACTGAGTGCCTCGGTGTGAGTGAAGAGGTTGAAGTTGAATACATGCATTTAAAAAAAGCATTTACGGGGTTATCTCTGGAACTACACTCCTTGGGGTTATCTCCAAGGTTGGTAACTGCTACTCCTAGTGTTGGGACTGAGACTGAATATCTCGGGGTTATCTCCGAGATGAAGTGGAATTTCTGGTATTGGAATTGCATGCCTCGGGATTATCTCCGAGGTTGGAACTGATACTCCTGGTGTGTGTTCTGGGGTTGAGACTGAACTTCCGGTAGTATCTAGACTGGATATGAGCTGTCTTCCAGGGTTATCTCTGAAAAATGAATCTGCCATCCTGCAATGTCAGTGACAGGTGTGTAGAAAATTTCAAGTGTCTACACAACTATTATAACTAGTTATATTTTAGATATAGTTTGCGTGGTTATTATTTTGAAAATATGTTCACTTTATGAATTTACATAACTACAAGGTAATATGAGACTTAGACGCTTATACAGATTCAGATCTTGAATTCTTGCATGTTTTCATTAAAAAAAAGATAATAAGAACCTTATTTCACCTAGTTTGATTATTTGGCCTTTGTTACTCGAGTTATTAGATTCATAGGGGTGTTCTACACCTACTGCCCTAAAGCCATCTTGTAAGAACCCGATTTTTTAGAAAGTTTAAAAATAAAAATTTAGTAAATAAAATTCGTAAGGCACGTGATGAGTTCGAACAAGAATTAATAAATGTGTTACGAAGTATCTAGTATTGTGCTACATAGGGTAATATGAGCTATGTAATAACTGATGTTGTGTTTAATAAATATATATCATTATTATATAATTGTTATACATTATAGAGATGGATGAGTAAAAAGATGGATAATATTTATCTATCGATATTAAATAGTTTATAGAATTATTTTATCATAGTAAGTTGGTGATATTAAATATATTTGATAATCACCAATTTCTTGAGTATATGCACGAGTAAGTATCAAGTCTAAGGCAGTGCAACTGTACCCTTTAATGGTAGAGGTATAGGAACTGGGCTAAACAATTCTTTTAGAGAGCGGAGGTATATACGAATTAGTAACCGATCTAACTTACTGTGAAAACAGGGTAGATGAGATAGAAACCAATTTGTTGGTTGTTTGTGGGAAACCACTCAGTGTACTATATTGAATGCTATTAAAGACTCGGCGCGTGCTAGGTTTAGACTTGTATGCGTGTACGTTGTGACGAGAGAAGGAAATCGATATACTTTTAAATTAGTTAGAGAATTATTAAGTATTTTGATATACGACGAGAAGTGAAGGTTGAAGGAATGTATATATGTGTTATATTTTGAAGTATATGTTATTGGTAGGAAGAAATACTTTAAATGAGATTTTATAGTTGAGAACAATAGAGAATTTTAAAACTCTAAGTTTGATATTTAAATTATTAAAGAAAATTGTAATCCATGTTGTGGAACTAAAGAAGAGGTTGATTTTAGATGAGTTACCATGTATGAGGTATATGTAAAGTGATTAGGAGCATAGATTTTATTTCTACTAATGCATAATTGGTCTGCCTCTAAACTTGGTATGGCGCAGCTGCGCCATTTCCAAGCCTATGACCAGTGCAGCTGCGCCATTTCCAAGCCTATGACCAGCGCAGTTGCGCCGGTCTGTAGAAAGTTCTGAGTAAGTTTATGAAAAATTGATTTGAAAGACATATATACTAATAACTCTTATAAGGGTCATAAATGGTGAATAAGTTGTTCATGAAGGAATTAAGTCAGCAAAACATGACTTGAATAAGAATTAATTAATTAAACCGGAATAAATATGGTTAATTAAGAGATATTATAGAATATTATATTATGAAGCTTTGTGTGGTAGTGACATGCTATTAAATTGAATAGGAAGGATTAACTTACTTACATAAGATGGTTAATTAATATATGTGGAAGAAATATGTTAATTAATATCTGATATTTTTAATATATTATATAGTATTGTAATATATAAAAGGGTTATACATATTACAAATATAGGGTAAGCTAAATAATTTAGCATTAAGGTAAAGTGTGTCACACAAACTTTAAATTAAATAAATAATAAAATAATGTAGAATTGGGGAAAAGCCAAGCGTGGCCTAGACCCTTAATATTTTATTGTAGAGATAATGAGCTTGCGTTATATATCTCTAGTAAATGAGATAAATGAGCCTTGTGTGGCCTAAGTATTAAAGTTAAACTAGACTGAAGGTTTAACAACAATTATTAAAAGAGAAATAATGGAAAGATAATATATGATTGATATTAATCATTTTGATAATTATGTGTGATATGAAGTAATGGGTTGGGAATACCCAACTAAATGATATTCAACCCAATTAAAATATTATGTGGACTAATGTACATGTAGTATATGATGTGAGTACATAAATAATCCCTAATTCTACTTGGTGTAGTAGCATTAACACATTAAAACTTTATTTTGGGAATTAAAGGAACCAAACTAAGCTTTAGTTGCTGAGAATTAGCCTTCTCCCAAAAGTTGTGTCACATGTACTATAACTGTCGTAAGATAGGCCATTGTCCTATCCTATTCCTTCATTATTAAGAAGTAGAGCTGATGATAAAGTAAGGAATAGAGGGAGATGGAGTTGGTCACCAAATCTTCAACATCCACTGGCTTCTTCCTCCTCCCCTTGGATTAATTCAGTGTGCAAGACTATTAACTGAGTATTAGATTTGTTATAAATAGAACCTCTCCTTCTAAAGTCCCGTTAGATGAATTGTCAGTCAAAAATTGAGTTTGAGAGTTTGAGTTGCTGGATATTAAGGAAGAGTTTAGCAATCTCAGAAGGTAGAAATTAAGCAAACTAAGCATTCAAAAGGTAATGATTCTAACCTATATTCTTTTGCTTTCCTAAGTTTCAATTTCTCAGAAATGTCATAAAAAAGTAGCTTTTGAGTCACAAAATTGATTGTTAAGAGTTGTTATAATCCATGAATTTTTGCTAGATGTTGTTAATATAGTCATATGCGAAAACAACGGAAGTTAAACGAACTAATTTGGTTGAGAAACGAATTCGTAGTGAACGAATTCGCTAAATTTTCAAAACATGAACATGAGTTGTAAATTCATATTTGGGTTAGTTTATGTTAATTGATGGGTATTTGGTATGTTGTAGTTTTATGAATTACAAACCCATTTAATCGAAAATGGACTAATTTGGATGAGTATAACTCATGTTATGAAAATCGGAAGGAGTATGTGTTTGTAAAATCATGAAAAACATAGCCCATAGGCACCTTCTGCAACCTGGGGCGCAGCTGCACCGGACATCAGTGTCGCGTAGACCGCTTTGACCTAATGTAGTAAAATAGGCATAAAGTTTTCATACGAACTCCGATTGAGGTGATTCAAGATGATCCGGAACGAGGACGAACAGACCTACAACTTTTGTTCTGTAAGTATTTCAATTTGAGGTCGTTAGAAGGTGTCAAAACAGTCATCCTTGTGACTATTACGTATTTAGAGACAATCAGAGGGCGTCGAGCGAGCACATACGCAAGTATAGTGCTCCTGACAATGAAATATGTTATCCTAAAAATAAAAATTAAATATGCATGATAATAGACATGACATATAAGATAACCTTACTCATAATGGAATGCTTTAGCATTACTTAGTATAAAGAAACTTGAAGATTTCGAAAACAAACCTTGACGAACTTTAAGTCATTTGAGTTATGACTTTGTAGTATAAGTATATGGTAGAGTCGTGTGAGCAAAAAATGTGATCTTAAGTTACCTCGTATAAGTTAACTTGTATAGCTTAGATAATATGTGTTTTCAAAGAGAAATTCAAGTTTTGAAAATTAATAATCATGAGCATAGTGTCGCTTACATTTTGACCTTGTAAGAATGTGTAGAAAAATGCACAAATGAAATAACATATGATTCGAAGTTGCCTTGCACGATTAGGTTGATATTAAATGATTTTGAAGAAAAGAAACTTAGACGTTTTGAAAACATTATGTAGACACTCAAAATTTTCTTCACACATGTCACTAACATTGTAGGAGGGCAGATTCGTCTTTCAGAAATAACCCTGGAAGATAATGCAGTTCAAATATCAGAAATTCCACTGGAGAGGATAGTTCTGTCTCGAAGATAACCCCGAGATGCTCAGTTCCAGTCCCGAAAATAACATCGGGAATAGCAGTGCTAACCTTGGAGATAACCCCAAGGAGTGCAGTTGCAATTTTAGAGATAACCCCGAAAATGATTGTTTCAAATGCATGCAGTCAGCTTCAACCTCAGAACTCACACCGACGCACTCAGTACAAGACCCGAAGATAACACCGGGAAGACAGTCTCACCTTAGAGATAACCTTGAGGACCTTCAGTACTTGCAACAGTCCAATCTCAGAGATAACCCTGAGCAACGTCTGCTTTATCAGCCCAAACCAGAGACTTATACAATCATTTCTACACAGAAATGTCACACAAGAACCAAGGAGGTCCAATCCCGAGTGATTACTACGCAGGGCAGCACACTAGATAGAATTTGAAGCTTGAAGACCAAGGGCATAGTCCCATCTTCCTGACTTCGTACAACCTCTAATTATATGTCACGGCGTAGCTTTCAACAACGGCGGTCCGAAATATGTCTTATACACCTCAATCGGATGCCCGAATTGTAGTTTTAAAAGTTTAAGCAGATATCATAGTGCGCGTGTGCACGTACTTCGAGACGGTGGGACCCACAGAGCCCGAAGCACCGCGACCAGCTGTAGGTGCATCTGCGGCTAGCCACAGGTACACCTGCGGCTCCCCCTTTTATAAATAGATGGCTTGGGGTGGCCATTTTAAAAAAGGGAGGAGGCGAGGAAGCCATGTCTAATTTTCTCTGTACACACCCTAAATTGACTGCTTTCTCATTTTAAACACTTGTGAGCTCATATATAGCTACTATTTTTACCGGCGGGAGCCGAGTGTTCATCCACTTATCGTTATAGAAGTCTTCTCTGACAGTCCACTGTAAGCCTTCTTACACACTTTAAAGCCTTTCTCTTCATCTTTGCACACACTGTTCTTCACATTGAGAGTCGTGTTGTGTGTCTATGCCCAGACTTCGGTCCATGGTTTCATTTCAGTTTGTATATACATATATATTTATATATGGACTAACATTATCGAGTTATGCCTCATTGAGCCTGGACTCACGTCCGGAGCGTTTACTAGCTTATATATAATATGTATATATATACATATATATATATATATATATATATATATATATATATATATATATATATATATATATATATATACTTTTCGACCTGCCTGGAGTTTACTTCGTGGCTGTTGATTGCTTTTACAGCTTTATTTATATTTTCGATCCCCCGTGGAGGTGCTTCGTGGTGGTTGATCATGTCTGTATATATATATATATATATATATATATATATATATATATATATATATATATATATATATATATATTTACAGCTTTTATATATATAACTGCTTACTGCTTTCATATAAATTGCGGCATCATGTGAGCCTAGGAATCATGTGATCACAGATTCAGTCTACTGAATCTAGATTCGGTTCCCGTGATGGACATTTTCAGGTGTAAGCACCTTTTAAATTTATTCACTGTGTTTGGATTTCCTCATATGGTTTTCATGCCCACGAGGAGTTCGGCACTGCTTTGAACATTATTTTTCTCGAAGATACTTCGCATCTCGAAAATAAAAGCAATCAAGCTGAACATGATAAAATTTGGAAGTATCCAAAGGCCTCAATTCCTATTCCTATTCCTTATAAGGATTTGAAAAACCTCTTTTACAAAACATCACTGCCATATATTGTTTAAAATTGAATTTTTACACAAATTAAGACCCTTTGTATATAGGTGCGAACGAGGCCTCGCACTACTTCCATATAACTGCACATTGACCCACATACAAACACTTTCATATAACAATTTCTTGAAAAGTGGCGGTTAACGTGGTAACACGGATGTCGGGGGGTGCCTAACACATTCCCTCTGCATAATCAAGCCCCGGACCCTAATGAATCTCGATTTTACAGACCCGTTTATCAGTGTCACATCACTAGGTTAATGTGCAAACTTTTTCTCTGTTGTGTTGGTACAACCATATAAAAAACCAACTAGCGACTCTTATAGTCCATTCGTCGACATATACATGTCAGACCTTTTCACAACTTATTTTTTCAAACAAATCTCACCTAACATGAGAACACCAAAGAATAAGAACAGAAAAGGGACAAATAAAAATCCCGACGTCAACACATTATTTATGAGCATTGTGTTGTCTAAACTTCTGAACTTGTAGGATGGCATGCTAGTATCTTTTAAGTCATTACACATGGCCTATATGTGTGTTCATTTAGTTACACACCACATAAGTCGTTCAAGTATGAATTGTAATGAGTTCTCAAATGATGAACTATACTAACTATGATTAAATAGTTGATTAAATGCGAGCATACACGTTATAGGTGTCTAACAAAATTACATGATGGAATTATTAATGTAGTTCATTACTAATGCATGAACCTACTTAGCCTTTGTAAGACCCCAAATTATTAATAAATGAAATTTAATTCCTCTATTTATTATTTTGAAATAGTAAGGGTTGATTTGATTAATGTGGTTAGTTATGGGTAAAATGCGCAAATATTTTAAATAAGCAAGTGGTCCTAGAATATTCTTGTTATCGGGGAATATTCGTACGACGGCGCAGCCTTGTGTGGGCCCCATAACGGAAAGCGATTGGATGAAAAAAACGACAAAAATAAGTTGTTTATAAATAACGGCGTAGTTGTTACCATTAATATTGTTGGAATACCCGGTGGTTAAAACACAGTAATACGCGTTGTTGCACAGTAGCACACGGTATTGCACCAATTATTGATTCTTACGTAAGAAGGCACTACTCAATAATTGTTACAGTAATTACTGTTCAATATTGTATTTTATTGATTCAATAATTGCTGCGTTGATATTTTATATTACTGTTGTTTTAATAATTGTCACTACACAGTATTTTCTATTATCGGAGCAATAATTCATATTATTTGAATAATATTATTAGATAACATTATTGGCAATGTCTAAAAAGTTTTGTCTAAGGAGAGGTTTGGTCATCTAATTGCGCGCCAGTAAGGAGAGATCCTTATTGGAAAGCCCCCTCTTTCCTAGGAACGGCCTGGTTGCCAGTACTGTGATTCTGTAATATTATTTGTGTATAATTAATTATTAATTTATATGATGAGAAAAATATTGATTTTATGTGGATATAGATGGAGAAAATTTTTAATGTGACAATTGTTAAAAATTAATATTTTATCTTTTTCTGATAAAATAATTCATTTAAATATATTATTTTAATAATATATTGATGGTGATATTTTTACAATGAATGTGGGATATATGAGTATATGAGGAGGAAGAGTATTTTTGTGGCATTAAATGATTAACACATGTTTTGTGTGTTGGTGGACACAATTCTTGACCGAAAATTTATTATTGACTGTAAAATCGCCCGTTTGTGGATTTCGGTCAATTTCTGTTTGAAATTTGGAAAAACTTTCTTCTGCAAAGTTGTAGAGAATTGAATTTCCTATAAAAATTCGTGAAATTCGAATTTTCTGATAAAAGGGCTATTTATTATGAATTATTGAAGTTCTGAAGTTCCGAAATAATTAATTTTTGGAAGTTTTAATTATTATTTTAAAGAAAAACGTTTTTTGCAAATTAGTGGGCTCAACATGTGATAAGAATGGGCTGAATTCAGATCTTCTAAGGTGGGCTTGAGAATTTTGTAAATATAATATTATTATATTCAATTTTCTGCTTTGGTGTTCTAAGCATTTTCCTATAAATAGGGTGCTTAGGTTAGAATTGAAAATCACACCAGAAACACAAGTTTCTCTCTATTTCTCTCTCTATAACGAGCGTATTCTTGTGAGTATTTGATACTTTGAGTGTTGCTTTACGGTGCAAGTTTCTTTCAGAACTATATCTAGTATTCCAGTCAGAAGTACCGTCTTTCCGAGGTAAGGGATGTTATTTCTTCTTAAATGATATTATTTTCTTCAATATCATTATGCCGAAGTATTGATCTGAATTTTTATCAAATTTGGAACTTTTCATGTCGGGGTTACTATTCATGAGTTACTATTCATGAGTTACTATTCACGAGTTACTATTCACCGAAAAATGAAATTTCCTTCTTTTCGTCCAAATATCTATTCTGGATACTAGCTTTGATTGTATCCATGTTTTGATCATTCTTGAATTTTACTTCACTATGATAAGGTATTTTTGGACATGATCGAAATACGAATCCTTAATATTTGTTATTTTGCTTCACTGGATTCGTTTTCTTTAAAATATTTTTCATCATCCTCAGTCTTAAATGATGATATAACTGAATATCTTTGGCCTGTAGTGCAAAGATGAATAATTTCTGATGAATATCTTTGGCCCGTAGTGCAAAGATGAACATGTGTTGAGGTGAACATGACCAACTGATGAATATCTTTGGCCTGTAGTGCAAAGATGACTATTTGATTCAAGATATTTATTGATTGATGTTACAGGGATAAAATGTTGATGATGGGCTTTTAAATTCATAGATAATCGTAGATTTCATTCTCTACGTAACTTCTCTATGAATTATTATTTTCCGCTGCGAATATTGAATTAAAACTTGTTGTCTATTGTATTCTATTAAATTTTTCCCTGTTGAAGACTAACGATAATTTGTTGTATATTATCTTAGTCATAATATTTTTTACTGGGCTAGTTGAGCTCACCCTTTTCCTTGTTGTTCCATTTTCTTCTCAGGAGGCGAGAATGTAGCAAGTACTAGTCGGGGTATGGAATGAAGGTTCTAGGAAGTTGTTTTAGTAGTCCTCACCATTTTTTTTGTAAAGTATTGTACCAATAATTGTAATGAGGACTTATTTGAGTGTGGATATTGTCTAGATGACAATATTTATATTTACACTCACAGTTTTTATGTTGTATTAATAAAGTTGTAGTTATTTCTATACCATGTTATTGACGACTCAGAATGGGTGTTGTATACCTATTTTGGGGGCGTCACAGTTGGTATCAGAGCTTAGGGATATGATCTCTGGCGGAGATCGGGGAATAGAACTAGGAGGGGAGAGACGAGTAAATCCTTCGCTAGTGTGTCCTACCTAAGCTTATTTGTTGGTCGGTCATTATATAGGGGTATTATGTGATTTGTTAATTTGTTTAATTAACCTTTGTTTTATGGCAGTATTTGAGAATGTCGACTGAGAATGTTAACAGTGGAGTAAATGAAACCATGGAGACGCATGTACTTACCAACGAGGAGAACGCGCAACAGGCTGGCAATGTTCCTCCTGTGAACAACACCAATGAGCAGATGATGAACGATGGGATATTTAGAAAGTTTTTGCAGTCCATGCAAAATTAGACGAAGGAGACTCGTGTTCAAAATACAGGAGGAAATGATAGCAATTCACGGTTTGTCACGGCTAAGCAGTTCAAAGAGTTGGGACCACCAGAATTCTAGGGAAAGCCGGATCCGATTAAGGCGGAGACATGGTTCAAGCAAATTACCAAGATATTTGATGTCTTGGGATGCACAGAGGAACAGAAGGTTCCATTTGCCACCTTTATGTTTCGTGGCGAGGCAGACTACTGGTGGGAATCTGTGAAGCGTACCCATCCAGCTGCACTCAGCATGTCTTGGGAGATATTTCAGAAGCTATTCAATGACAAGTACTTTCCTGAAAGTATTCGTCATATGAAGGAGGTAGAGTTTATTAGACTGGAGCAGAATAACATGACGGTGTCCCAGTACGAGGTGAAGTTTGCGGAGTTGTCCAGGTTTGCACCTCATTTGGTGGAGAATGAGGAACGTATGACGCGGATGTTTCTGAGAGGTTTGAAACCCGGCATACGTCAATATCTCATTTCTCATAAATTTTTTCTCTATTCAGATGTTGTCAACAGGGCTCAATTATTAGAGCGAGATAACGAGTACGGTCAACCGAGGGACCACAACCAGGATCATATCGGTGACAACAGTCATCAGAATAATGATAACCAGCGGAGAAAGAAAAGTACAGACAAGAACGGCAACCACTCTGGTGGTAATCGTGGCTATGAAAATAGAAGAAGCGAGTCGGGAGGAGATTTTAAAAAGAGGAGATTCAACAATGATAATACGAAGACGTCAGCACCGGCAGCAATTGGTTCCAAGGGAGGAGAACGACCACCGGTCATATGCTATAAATGTGGAAAAGAGGGACATATCAGCCCAAACTGTCCACAACAGTTTAAGATATGTTATAACTGTGAAAAGGAAGGACATATCGCTCGAGATTGCACTGTAGAGAAACCAAGTCCAACGGGGGTGGTGACTCAAAAAGTTGTCCCAAAAAAGTCAAATCAACGGTTCCTGAAAGAGCGTTTTTCGTGACTGGTCAGAATGCGAGGAACCCGAACGAAGTTAGCACGGGTTAGTTAATTATAAATTTTTGCGAAGTCTATACCTTATTAGATACCGGTTCTACCCATTCATTTATCTCTCCTGCTTATACTCAACGTTTAAAATTGACTCCGGAGAAAATTAGACTTTGACTTATCTGTTGAAACTCCGTTACATCCACTGTTTATAAATCTTGTTTGATCCAAGTTGGCACCATCATATTACCTGTTGATCTTATCTCTTTAAAGATACTTGCTTTTGATGTGATTTTAGGAATTGATTGGTTAACTACTCATCATGCCAAAATTGATTGCTTTCGTAAGGTTGTTAGTTTTCATATTCCTAAGCAACCTGTTATTCAAATTCAAGCAACCAAACCATTGAAGTCAAACTATTTCATATCAAGCCGTAAAGTCATTCGTTTATTGAAAAACGGATGTCAAGCTTTCTTAGCTATGTTATGGACTTGAACAAAAATACGTCAGATTTGAATGATATTTCTATTGTTAGTAAATCCCTGACGTATTTCTTGAAGAATTTCTTGGCCTACGCGTGATATTGAATTTTGTATCATCTTTGAATCTGGTACAAAAGTCACTTCTAAAATCTCATATCGAATGGCTCCTATTGAACTTCAGGAGTTAAAAACCTAACTATAGAAGTTTGTACCCGAGCCTTTATCTGGTGACTTCCTTTGTGGAATGCACTGAATCCAGACTCTTCGTAGGGGACGCCATATTCGTGCGGTAGTAAACTGATAGGTGTCATTGTGACGTGCTATCCAAGATTGGGATATGAGTCACAGTTGAGAGCAACCTAAGTCAGTAATCGAAATACATAGTTTTCTAGGCTTAGCTGGTTATTATCGGAGATTTGTAAAAGGATTTTCTCGAATCGCTACTCCATTAACTCAGCTAACTCGAAAAGATACAAACTTCGAATGGACCGAGGAATGCGAGAAGAGCTTCCAAGAATTCAACATGCGACACCGACGTTGGCTCGAGCTGTTGAAAGATTTCGATCATACCATCCAATACCATCCTGAAAAAGCGAAGGCGGTAACTGACGCATTGAGTAGAAGATCATATGCAGGAACGAGTGCGATGATGTCAAGTATACGCGTAGAATCAATTTTAATCGATAAAGTTAAAGTTGCTTAAGCCACAGACCGGGAGCGGGAGCTGATACGTATGAAGAAGAAAGTACAAGAAGGTGCTATTCCAGAAGCAAGAATCGATGAAGAAGGAATACTTCGAGTCCACTCCAGACTTTGTGTTCCTAACGATTCTGATTTAAAGTACAAGATCATGATGGAGGCACACAATACACCATTTGTAATCCATCCTGGAAGTACTAAAATGTATCGTGATCTTCGACATACATTTTGGTGGAACAATATGAAGAGAGAGATTGCAAAGTTTATCTCGAGGTGTTTAACTTGTCAACGTGTAAAGGCAGAGCATCAAGTACCAAAGGGTCCATTGCAACCATTTGAGATTCCGAAATGGAAGTGGGAACACATTACCATGGATTTTGTTACGGGTCTTCCCACGGTTTCTCAAGGTATAAATGCTATTTGGGTTATAGTTGATAGATTAACCAAGTCTGCTCATTTCTTGCCGATACGAGAGACTTATTCCGTTGAACGTCTTGCTAGTATGTACGTGAATGAGATTGTAAGGTTGCATGGCATGCCAGTATCCATAGTTTCGGATCGTGACCCAAGATTCACTTCAAGATTTTGGGTTAGCTTACAAAAAGCTATGGGCACGGATTTACGGTTCAGTTCGGCATACCATCCTCAAACGGACGGGCAATCAGAGAGGACTATTCAAACTCTTGAAGATTTATTAAGACTTTGTGTCTTAGATTTCAAAGGAAGTTGGGATAAGTACCTACCATTGGTGGAATTCTCCTACAACAACAGTTATCAGGCAAGTATATGTGTGGCTCCCTTTGAAGCATTGTATGGACGAAAGTGTCGCTCTCCAGTATGTTGGGATGAGGTGGGAGAAGCAATGTTGTTGGGACCAGAGTTGGTACGAATGACTACATAGAAGATCCAAACGATTCGACAACGTATACAAACGGCACAGGATCGACAAAAGAGTTATGTGGATCTTCATCGAAAGGACGTGAAATTTGACATTGGGGATCATGTATTATTACGTGTAGCTCCATGGAAAGGAGTTACAAGATTTGGGAAGAGAGGAAAGCTCAATCCACGATTTATTGGTCCATTTCAAATTCTTGACCGAGTAGGAAATGTGTCCTATAGACTCGCGTTACCTCCAAGTATGTCTCGTGTTCATAATGTTTTTCATATATCTGTGCTTCGTAAATATGTGAAAGACCCGAACCATGTTATTGAGTTAGAACCGGACGAGATAGCTGAAGACTTAACGTACGAGGAGGTACCTGTCAAGATCATGGATAAAAAGGAGCATGTCCTACGCACGAAGGTCATACCACAAGTTAAAGTTTTGTGGAGAAACCATGCTATTGAGGAAATGACCTGGGAGTTGGAAACGGAAATGAAAGCGAGGTATCCTCATCTTTTCGAAACACCAGGTACGTATGTCAATTTCGAGGACGAAATTTCATAAGGAGGGGAGGTTGTAAGACCCCAAATTATTAATAAATGAAATTTAATTCCTCTATTTATTATTTTGAAATAGTAAGGGTTGATTTGATTAATGTGGTTAGTTATGGGTAAAATGCGCAAATATTTTAAATAAGCAAGTGGTCCTAGAATATTCTTGTTATCGGAGAATGTTCGTACGACGGTGCAGCCTTGTGTGGGCCCCATAACGGAAAGCGATTGGATGAAGAAAACAACAAAAATAAGTTGTTTATAAATAACGGCGTAGTTGTTACCATTAATACTGTTGGAATACCCGGTGGTTAAAACACAGTAATACGCGTTGTTGCACAGTAGCACACGGTATTGCACCAATTATTGATTCTTACGTAAGAAGGCACTACTCAATAATTGTTACAGTAATTACTGTTCAATATTGTATTTTATTGATTCAATAATTGCTGCGTTGATATTTTATATTACTGTTGTTTTAATAATTGTCACTACACAGTATTTTCTATTATCGGAGCAATAATTCATATTATTTGAATAATATTATTAGATAACATTATTGGCAATGTCTAGAAAGTTCTGTCTAAGGAGAGGTTTGGTCATCTAATTGCGCGCCAGTAAGGAGAGATCCTTATTGGAAAACCCCCTCTTTCCTAGGAACGGCCTGGTTGCCAGTACTGTGATTCTGTAATATTATTTGTGTATAATTAATTATTGATTTATATGATGAGAAAAATATTGATTTTATGTGGATATAGATGGATAAAATTTTTAATGTGACAATTGTTGAAAATTAATATTTTATCTTTTTCTGATAAAATAATTCGTTTAAATATATTATTTTAATAATATATTGATGGTGATATTTTTATAATGAATGTGGGATATACGAGTATATGAGGAGGAAGAGTATTTTTGTGGCATTAAATGATTAACACATGTTTTGTGTGTTGGTGGATACAATTCTTGACCGAAAATTTATTATTGACTGTAAAATCGCCCGTTTGTGGATTTCGGTCAATTTCTGTTTGAAATTTGGAAAAACTTTCTTCTGCAAAGTTGTAGAGAATTGAATTTCCTATAAAAACATGCAAAATTCGAATTTTTTGATAAAAGGGCTATTTATTATGAATTATTGAAGTTCTGAAGTTCCGAAATAATTAATTTTTAGAAGTTTTAATTATTATTTTAAAGAAAAACGTTTTTTGCAAATTAGTGGGCTCAACATGTGATAAGAATGGGCTGAATTCAGATCTTCTAAGGTGGGCTTGAGAATTTTGTAAATATAATATTATTATATTCAATTTTCTACTTTGGTGTTCTAAGCATTTTCCTATAAATAGGGTGCTTAGGTTAGAATTGAAAATCACACCAGAAACACAAGTTTTTCTCTATTTCTCTCTCTATAACGAGCGTATTCTTGTGAGTATTTGATACTTTGAGTGTTGCTTTACGGTGCAAGTTTCCTTCAGCACTATATCTAGTATTCCAGTCAGAAGTACCGTCTTTCCGAGGTAAGGGATGTTATTTCTTCTTAAATGATATTATTTTCTTCAATATCATTATGCCAAAGTATTGATCTAAATTTTTATCAAATTTAGAACTTTTCATGTCGGGGTTACTATTCATGAGTTACTATTCACGAGTTACTATTCACCGAAAAATGAAATTTCCTTCTTTTCGTCCAAATATCTATTCTGGATACTAGCTTTGATTGTATCCATGTTTTGATCATTCTTGAATTTTACTTCACTATGATAAGGTATTTTTGGACATGATCGAAATACGAATCCTTAATATTTGTTATTTTGCTTCACTGGATTCGTTTTCTTTAAAATATTTTTCATCATCCTCAGTCTTAAATGATGATATAACTGAATATCTTTGGCCTGTAGTGCAAATATGAATAATTTCTGATGAATATCTTTGGCCCGTAGTGCAAAGATGAACAGGTGTTGAGGTGAACATGACCAACTGATGAATATCTTTGGCCTGTAGTGCAAAGATGACTATTTGATTCAAGATATTTAATGATTGATGTTACAGGGATAAAATGTTGATGATGGACTTTTAAATTCATAGATAATCGTAGATTTCATTCTCTACGTAACTTCCCTATGAATTATTATTTTCCGCTGCGAATATTGAATTAAAACTTGTTGTCTATTGTATTCTATTAAATTTTTCCCTGTTGAAGACTAACGATAATTTGTTGTATATTATCTTAGTCATAATATTCTTTACTGGGCTAGTTGAGCTCACCCTTTTCCTTGTTGTTCCATTTTCTTCTCAGGAGGCGAGAATGTAGCAAGTACTAGTCGGGGTATGGAATGAAGGTTCTAGGAAGTTATTTTAGTAGTCCTCACCATTTTTTTTGTAAAGTATTGTACCAATAATTGTAATGAGGACTTATTTGAGTGTGGATATTGTCTAGATGACAATATTTGTATTTACACTCACAGTTTTTATGTTGTATTAATAAAGTTGTAGTTGTTTCTGTACCATGTTATTGACGACTCAGAATGAGTGTTGTATACCTGTTTTGGGGGCGTCACAGCCTTGTTGGAAATATTCAAATAAAGCTTTAAAGTGTGAAAACAACTTTGAGTAAACACAAGAGGTTCTAAACTTTGACCAATGACCTCTTAACGTGTGTATATATTTTCTGTTAACATTCATGCATGCTAAGAACTCAGACGAAACCAAAAAACAAATATTCAACTTTGGTATGGCCAGTGGACATCGCAGCTGCGCCCATCCTAGGCCAAATTGCAGCGCAGGTGCACTGCATGGCAGTGTTTCCAAACTTTTTTAGTAGTAATCTGTACCTTAAAGCATATGTGTATGAATGTCCTAAGCTTCAATGCTTCACTTAATAGATGATTGAAGTATATGAACAAGTAATTGTTATATAAAACCCAAATTTGTTAAATTTTATTTAAGCTTGCAAAATGTAAGAACGATGTAGATCCCACATCTATAAACTTTAAAAATGTGTCGAACACATAGCAAGTCAAGTGTGTGATAGATATATATGAATGTTGATGTCAACTATGAGTGGTTAAGGTATACCTATACATACCTAGCTTTCTAAGAGTATGATGAGAAAGTGAAATGTAGGTTTTACAAACCTAGTTAGGAAATAATGTAACATTATTATTATATTTAGAATGTATGAAATATATGACTAATGGATGTGAATCCATGATTATACAACTATGTAGGAATACACGCAGTGTAGATAAGCTTTAAGCAGATAAGTCGTAGTTGATAATGTGACAAACGAGATTTTTGTAATTTAATTTGAATATTTATTAAATTAAATAAATATTTTTCGATGATTTAATTATTGGGTTAAATAATTAATTGATGAAATTGTGGTAGATTAATTTAATTATATGTGTTACATTGATTAAAATAATGTGGAGAATTTATTATTCAAAGTATGTTTTTAATTAAGCTTATTTGATTAGAGGAATTAATTAATAAGCATAATGTTATTCTAATTAATTTTATAATTAATTAGAGATTTAATAAATTGACATAATTAATAAATAAGAATTTTAATTATGTGACTATGTGAATTTATGTGATTTTATTTAATTCAATTTAATTCAATTTAATAAAATTAATTGATTAATTAGATGTGTGACCATTAACTATATAATAAGAGTTAATTAAAATAAATGGAAAGGGAGAATAAAGTTTAGCCAAACAAGTCCCTAAGGGGAGTTGCACCAGTTAACCCATTACGGATTAACTGACGCCACTAACTCACCCATTATATATTTTACGTATTATACTTATATCTTATATCGTACGCCATATCAGTTCCTACTTTCATCAGAGAAATTCTATAGAGAAAATTGAGAGAATTGATTTGACAAGAATTGGAGAATTCAAGTTTGTATCACCTTCAAACAGAGAAAACAAGGGTAAACCCTAATATAGTTTTAATATTTCACGTATTATATTTTTCTCCCAACTGAGTTCTCTGTGAATGGGAAAATTTATAATTTCTGATTATATGTCTATATATGCATTACAAATTGTTAACAACATATTATATATCATGTATACCTGAATCACAATGATTAAATTCATGTAATTATGTGTTAATTGGAGTTTTATAGTTACAAAGAAAAATATATGAATATGGCTTGTAAGTATAAAATTTTAAGTTTAAATTGCATATTAATCGGTAAATTGATGAATGATTTTTTTTATACATGTAAGAACGAAAAGAACGAAACTTAAACGGACTGATTTGGTCGAAAAACGAGTTCACAATAGTTAATTTCGTTAATAATGTGAAAATTAGAGTTTCTCATAAGAACTGTGAAATTATGTGTTTTGATTCAAGTAAATATACGAATTAAATTGTAAAAATAATGTTAGAAAGGTTGGGTAATGATCATATATGAATTATAGTATCTGAGTATGCTTAAATTAATGTATGGACAAGGAAATTAAAAGTTATAGCCATGTTCTGTGTTCTTCACGAGAACATATGAATTTGCGTGAGATATGTTTTGGCCTAAATTGGCCTTGTTATGTTCGCGAACTGTAGAAACTGCAGAAACTGAGTCTGGGTAACCCCGCCCCTAGCGGGTGTTACCAAACTAAATTACCCCGCCCCGGTGGGCAAAAAAAAAAAAATTAATTAATTATCAAATAAAATGAATATATTAATTGAGATATTTATGGAATAAAAAAAATAATCGATGAGAATTATTATTAAAATTTTTATCAAATAAAATAAATATTTT
Organism: Panax notoginseng; assembly: GCA_016801055.1. NCBI lineage: Eukaryota > Viridiplantae > Streptophyta > Magnoliopsida > Apiales > Araliaceae > Panax > Panax notoginseng. The sequence goes on from CM029018.1 coordinate 78,223,888, forward strand.
AGTTGAAATATTTATGGAATAAAATAAATGTTCGATGAAAATTATATTAAAATATTTATCAAATAAAATGAATATTTTAATTGAGATATTTATGGAATAAAATAAATATTCTATGAAAATTATATTAAAATATTTATCAAATAAAATGAATATTTTAATTGAGATATTTATTGAATAAAATAATTATTCGATGAAAATTATATTAAAATATTTATCAAATAAAATAAATATTTTAATTGAGATATTTATGGAATAAAATAAATATTCGATGAAAATTATATTAAAATATTTATCAAATAAAATAAATATTTTAATTGAGATATTTATGGAATAAGATAAATATTCGATGTAAATTATTATGAAATAATTTATTCGAGTGTAATAATAGTAAAGGAATGAAAATATTATAATTTAATTAAGTAATTAAATTAAGAGGGTAATGATTTGTTATATAAAGTGGATTTATATTAAATAATTAAGTGAAACTGTAACTAATGAATGTCGTGAATACATATGGTATGTGTGTAGGACTTGTGGTGAACGGGAGTAGTAATTGTTTAGCATAAACACAAGGCAAGTTCCTAAACCTTGTTTCTTTACACAAAGCAAGTTTCTTATTCTATCTTGTTTATTATTGTTTAAGTTAAGATTTTATATTAGATGTTATCATTCTTTAAAAGCGTGATTCCTATTATACAATACTTATTCGATTGTATACATCTTGAATTTTATTATTCCAATTGAATATCAATTATTGTTGAACCTTATAAGATTAGCGAACCTTTATTGATTCGACTAGTCCGTAGTTGATGAAAGTTCTAAATTTCAAAACCATTTTTGAGCTTATCCAAATCAAACTTCTTTTAGTGCGGACTCTAATGTCAAACTGAGATGAACAACCCTGTTATAGGGGATTAATTATGCTTTAACGTTAAGATATTATGCACAGTATGGTACTAAGGGCTGATCCCCCTAAGTACGAGAAAATGAGTCCATAGTCTTATGACTTTTAAAGGTTTCAAGTATTAACACTTGACAACCTAGGATGTAGTTCAATGTCTTATAACCCTCAGAAGTTCTTTTGATTCTTGTTATTCATTCTTGATTCAAAAGCCGAGTTTTCTTATTTCAGAAGTCTTTGATTCATTCTCATGTTATTATTTTATTGTTATATTATTATAATTGTGGGCAATCGTACTCACTCTTGTGTAATAATAACATTGCAGTTAAGAAAGAAAGGTCCGACGAGCCTTCTACTATCAAAGGCAAGGGCAAAGTTAACAAGTGATGAAAACTTGTTGTCTATTTCATGTATTTATGTTTTAGACTTATGCTAAAGTTGTGTAAGACTTATTGTTTGTTTATGTCTCCGCATTTAAGATTTAAGGTTACTATGACCTGGGATTGATGTATTTACATTCAGATGTTGTAACTCCATAAGGTGAGGATTTATTTATATCTATTTATGGTTTTTCATTTATTATGGGTAGATAGATACATGAGGTTTGGACAATGAACACCAAATCTCGTGGGAATTTAAGTACCCAGATTTGGGGGTGTCACAGGTTGGTATCAAATTTGTAGGTTATGAACCTTAGGTGGGAGAACAACCTTAGGTAGTAGCCTTATAAGAGAACATAGTGATGGTAAACTGTTATCGAGTTCTAAAAATGAATTTATTAATTCATTAAAGATAATAAAAGTCTTTATGTGCTTCTGTGATGAACTTATGTGCTCGCTAGTACATATTAGTAACTAAAACTTAAAACTGTGTTGTTAGGATGTCAAATGTTCGAGGACCTAGTCGAGTTGGGGAGGAGGAACCTCGAGTACCTAGAGAGGAGTAACCCTAAGACATTCATGTCGTCTGGGAGCAGTTGGTACAGAGAGAGCCACCTTTGTTGATCACCGTTGTTGGTCAGGAGCATGAGCCTGAGTCTGATCCAGAGGAGGACCCTGAGGAAGAAGAGGAGGAAGATGAGTTCCCACTGAACTCAAGCAATGCCGAGATGTACGACGAGCTATGTCACCGTAACATAGAGTTAAGAGATACTGTTCAAGAGCTGAGGGAGCGGACGATCATTCAACAGCTTACCATCGAGAAGAGGGATACAGAGGTTGTGACTTTTCACACACGTTTGGGAAACGTAGAGTGGGATTTGGTTAACGTGAAGGGTCAACCCAAGGAGAAGTCTGAGGAAATAGAGGAGTTGAAGAATGAACTGAAAGATAACTCAGCAAGGCTGACCATAGCAGAGGAGGCCTGGGCAAGGGAATCACGTCTTGCTGATCTTGCAGAAGAGAATTGTTGGGTGAAGAAGGCTAAGCTTGAGGAGACGTACACTATGCTTCATAATGCGACGGATGAGGCCCATAATAGAGTTATGAGATACCCAATTCAGTTCAAAGGACTACCATCGTACATATTAGATCGCATAACGATGTCTCGCATTATGGAAGAAGAGCATAGCAAAGCTATTCAACGCCTTAGCAAGCAGTGATAGGAATAGTTTAATTCTGTGAAAACTTATCTGGTAGTTAAAAATGTAAATTCCGATGTGTTTATAAACAAAGGAATATTTTGATGTTTTAAATCCTGTAGATTCTTTATCTCGGGATAGTTGATGTAAATAGCAGTGATGCTGTCGTAGTTTGTTAAAACTTTTGATTAAATAAATATATTAAGTTGTTTTGAGAAAATGTGTTAAGTGATTATGTTAAATTGTTTGAGTTAAGCCTTAAATATTTAGAGAATTGAATAATATCTAATAAGCATATTTCTTAACAGATAAATGCCACCAAGAAGACGACTAAATCGTTGACCAGCCCAGGAAGGGTCAACGAATAACAACAATAACGACGCCAATGCTAACCCCGTTCAGCAGTTAGTGAATTTAAAGGCTCCATGAACCCGATAGAGGCTCTAACTTGGGTTATGGAGATGGAATTTTTTTTGACGTCGCCAGATTAAGAGAGGACCAGAAAACCGCCTTCGCAACGTTCATGATGAAATCTAAAGCCAGTTATTGGTGGCAAGCAAATAAGGTTCGGGGAGCTGAAGGTGTTCTTACCTGGGAGAGGTTTAAGAAGATATTTTTCGAGATGTATTTTTCGACCAGCTCGTAGAACCAAATGGAGGTCCAGTTTCTGAAGTTGAAACAGGGGAATATGTCCGTACTAGACTATGTGGTGAAAATTAACGAGTTGGCTAGGTTTGGCACGTATCAAGTGCACACTGACGAGAGAAAGGCTGGGCAATTCAAGCAGGGACTGAAGCCCTGATTGTATAGCAATGTGTCAGTGTTTCAATTGAACAGTTTTGCTGGGGTGCTGGAGAAGGTAATACTCGCCGAAGGTGGTAGTGATGCTGTGACGCCCCCAAAATAGGAATACAACACCCATTCTGAGTCGCCAAATACATGGTACATAAATAGTGAGGGCAACCACGTAGCTTAGAGTTTTTACACGAATATTGTCTCATAGACAGTATTCAAATTCAAATGAAGTCCTCATTACATTTACTATCACACTATTTTATAAAAATAGTAAGGACTAGTATAGCCACCATCTCGGGCCGTCACTCTGTTCCCGGACTAGTCCCGGCTACGTTTTTATTTCCTGAAGAGAACAATGAAAGCAAAAGTGTGAGCTCAACTAGCCCAGTAAGAAATATTATGACTAAGATAATGCAGAAAAAATTATCGTTAGCCTTCAATAGTGTTAAACTGATAAAATACAATAAACATCAAGTTTAACTACAGCGGAACAAACAATCCATTAGAAGAGTCAAGTAGAGCATGTTATCTACTATCTTCTATGATTCAAAAAGTTTTTCATCAACTTTATCGCTGAGACTCAGCTTATTAAATAAACCACATCATATAATCATCCCTGCACTACGAGCCAAGGATATTCATGTAATCATCAATGGTCATGATCATACCAACAACTGTCCATCAATGAACTACGGGCCAATGAGGACTTTTATCACATCATTTGTAACATTACAGTCATGATTATACCGAATAATCCCTGGTACCAATCAATAGTACATCTATGCACGTAAGGCACAGATGACTTTTATCACAATATAAGCATGAGGATGATGACAATGATAAAAGAATTCAATTAAAAGAAACAAAGGATAAATTTTTAATGATTTATAATTTAATGTATCCAGAATTCAATAATGTTCAAATTGCCAACATGATACTACTTTGTGGAGTAAAATTCAAGAATGATAATGTATCAAAAATGATTTGGACTGAAATAAAATCAATTTTTATCATGAATAATTCCCCAAGTGAATAGTACCTGAGTGAATAGTACCCCGTGAATAGTACTTTGGGAATAAAATCTTGTGAATACTTTGTGAATAGTACTCATGAATAGTTCTTTGTAAATAGTATCCGTGAATAGTACTTTATGAATAGTACCCTGTGAATATTACCCCGTGAATAGTACTTTGTGAATAGTACCGTAAAAATGAATACTACTCATGGACAGTACTCCGGCATGAAAAGCTTAAAATTCAATAAGAATGTGCAAAAAAATATCCTTGTGAAACGATACTAGATGAAACGCAAATTTCAATGCTATTCCACTAATTTCAAGGAGTATATAAGCAATACTTTAAAAGAAACAAAGGTTAAATTTTTAAAGATTTATAATTTAATTTATCCAAAATTCAATAATGTTCAAATTGCCAACATGATACTAGTTTGTGAAGTAAAATTCAAGACTGATATTGTATCAAAAATGATTTGGACCGAAAAGAAATCAATTTTTCTCATGAATAATTCCCCGGGTGAATAGTCTTAGAGTGAATAGTACCCCGTGAATAGTACTTCAAGAATAGTATCCCGTGAATAGTACTTTATGAATAGTATACGTGAATAGTACTTTGTGAATAGTATCCATAAATAGTACTTTATGAATAGTACCCCATGGATAGTACTTTGTGAATAATACCACGTGAATAGTACTTTGTGAATAGTACCGTAAAAATGAATACTACTCATGGACAATACTCCGGAATGAAAAACATAAAATTTAACAAGAATGTGCAGAAAATATCATTGTGACACGATACTAGATGAAACAAAATTTTAAGGATATTCTACTATTTTCACATATTATAGAAGCAATACTTTAACAAAATGAGGATATAATTAGGAATACGAGATGAAATAATATTACTCACATACTACAGAGTATGGAAAAAAATAGTGTTCCTATGAATAATGAACAAAATAATATCCCTTACCTCAGAAGAAGACTGGATACTAGAATAGTGAGGTAGAAGACTTCTCTTCTTCTTTCTCTCCATAGCTTCTATCTCTATAATTGCTCTTATGAGTCTTAGTGAATTGGTGAAAATGAAAGAAGAATGAGCTTCTATTTATCGAAAAATATACTTTCGATAATTGTACGTTTTGGGGCTCGAAATATTACAGTATAATACCTTTATTTTTTCCTTTATTTTAAATTTAGTCCAGCAAGTATTACCAAACTTGCACCACCTCCCCTAAGAGTACATCATGTGAATCAATAGTACACACATGTGAACAAATATTTCTATACATGTGAAAAAAATAAATTACAGTATAGTACCTTCATCTATACCTCCATTTTTAAATTTAGTCATGCAAGTATTATCAATCTTGCACCACCTCCCCTAATAGTACATACATGTGAATCAATAGTACACACATGTGAACAAATAGTTATAAGCGTGTTAATTAATAGCAATTAATTGCTCATTTATTCAATTAATTACCCGATTGATCAATATAACCTCCAGACATCAATTATTATCGGAATAGATGTCGATTTCCACTAACGCTAATAATCCCAACACAATAGAAATATAAATTTCATCTTTAATCAACACAAACTTATTCATCATTAATTTTATAACTCACAATATTTACAAACCAGATCATTCCCAGGAAAGAGGGGGCTTTCCGATAAGGATTTCTCCCTATTGGCGCGTAATTAGGTGACCAAACCTCTCATTGACAGAACTTTCTAGACATTATCAATATTGAAAATAATAATATGAATAACTTTGTCGTCTCAATTATTGATTTAATAATAATAAATATTATGCAGATGACATTGTGACAATAAGTGAATTAATAATATGAGAGATATGATGCAGCAATTACTGTAGCAATAATTGAGTATAACTAAGTGACTTCTCGCAGAAGTATCAATAATTAATACCGTGTGCTACTATGCAACCACGCGTATTACTGGTCTTTTACCACCGGGTAGTTCAACAGTTTAACGGTAAAACTTTCGCTGTTATTTTTATAAAAAGATAATTCTATCATTTTCTAAATACGACAATACTTCCGTTGTGGGGTCCACCAATGATTATGTCGTCGTACGAATATTTCCTGTTAAAACAGAATATTTTCCGACCAATCGAATACTATATAACCACTTGCTTACTTTGCAAAATTTGTAAATATTACCCATAACTATAACATTATATCAAATCCATACCATAATATTCAAAAATATATTTCGAGAAAAATTAATCTTTATTCATAAAAGTTAGAGTCTTACAACCTCCCTTTCTTATGAAATTTCGTCCCCGAAATTAGGGTGCGTACCTGGTATGTAGAAGATGTGAGGATACCTTGACTTCATTTCAGATTCGAACTCCTAGGTCATTTCCTCAACATCGTAGTTTCTCCACAAAACTTTGACTTGAGGTATAACATTGGAGCGTAGAATATGATCCTTCTTATCCAAGATTTTAACAGGTACCTCCTCATACATTAAATCTTCCGCTATCTCGTCTGGTTCTAATTCAATAATGTGGTTTGAGTCTTTCACATATTTACGTAACATAGATATGTGAAAAACGTTATGAATACGAGACATACTTGGCGGTAAGGCGAGTCTATAGACCATAGTTCCTACTCGATTGAGGATTGAAAATGGGCCAATGAATCAAGGATTGAGCTTTTCACTCTTTCCAAATCTCGTAACTCCTTTCCATGGAGCAACACGTAACAATACATGATCTCCAATATTTAATTTCACGTCCTTTCGTTGAAGATCAGCATAACTCTTTTGTCGATCTTGTGAGGTTTTTATACGTTGTCAGATCGTTTAAATCTTTTTCGTAGTCATACGCACCAACTCCGGTCCCAACAACGTTGCTTCACCCACCTCATCCCAGTATACTGAAAAACGATATTTTCTTCCATACAACGCCTAAAATGGAGCTATGCCAATACTTGCTTGATAACTGTTGTTATAAGAAAACTCCACCAATGGTAAGAACTTGTCCCAACTTCCTTTGAAGTCAAGGACACAAAGTCTTAATAAATCTTCATGAGTTTGAATAGTCCTCTTTGACTGCCCATCCGTTTGAGGATGATATGATGAACTAAATCGTAAATCCGTGCTCATAGCATTTTGCAAACTAACCCAAAATTATGACGTGAATCTTGGGTCTCGATTAAAAATTATGGATACTGGCATACCATGCAATCTTTTAATCTCGTTTATGTATATACGAGCAAGACGTTTAAGTGTATAAGCTTCTCATATCGGTAAAAAATGAGCAGACTTGGTTAATTTATCAACAATGACCCAAATCACATCTATGCCTTGAGAAACCTTAGGAAGACCAGTAACGAAATCTATGGTAATGTGATCCCACTTCCATTCTAGAATTTCAAGTGGTTGTAATGGACCTTTTGGCACTTGATGCTCTGCCTTGACTCGTTGATAAATTAGACACCTTGAAATAAACTCTATTATCTCTCTCTTCATATTGCTCCACCAAAATATATGTCAAAGATCACGATACATTTTGGTACTCCCAGGATGGATTACAAATGGTGTGTTGTGCGCCTCCATCATGTTTTTATACTTCAAGTCAGAATCGTTAGGAACACAAAGTCTGGAGTTGACTCGAAGTATTCCTTCTTCATCGATTCTTGCTTCCAGAATAGCACCTTCTTGCACTTTCTTCCTCATACGCATCAGCTCCATGTCTGTAGCTTGAGCAGCTTTAACTTTATCGATTAAAGTCAGTTCTACTCGTATATTCGCCATCATCACATGGCTCCCTGGAGTCTTTAACTCTATCTCTATCGTTTGTAAATCATACAAAATGGGCCTTTGCGTTGACAATATCTCACTCGTACCCGCATATGATCTTCTACTCAATACGTCAGCTACGACGTTCGCTTTTTCATGATGGTAATGATTGGTATGATCGTAATCTTTTAATAGCTCAAGCCATCGTCGTTGTCGCATGTTGAGTTCCTTTTGAGTGAAGAAATATTTGAGGCTTTTATGATCCGTATAGATCTCTACCTTCTCTCCATATAGGTAATGCCTCTAAATCTTAAGCGAAAAAATGACAGCTGCCAACTCTAGATCATGAGTAGGATAATTCCTCTTATATTCTTTGAGTTGTCGTGAGGCATAGGCTATGACTTTCCCATGTTGCATGAGAACACATCCTAAACCTTTGTATGAAGCATCGATGTATATGACAAATCCCTCCGAACTAGCTGGTATTGTCAGAACAGGTGCTAAAATAAGTCTCCTCTTGAGTTCTTGAAAACTTTTCTCCCATTCCTCGCTCCAACTGAATTTTATATCTTTTCGAGTCAGCTGAGTTAATGGAGTAGCGATTCGAGAAAACCCTTCTACGAATCTCCGGTAATAACCAGCTAAGCCGAGAAAGCTATGTACTTTGGTCGCTGACTTAGGTTATTCCCAGCTTTGAATTGCTTCAGTCTTTGCCGGGTCAACCGATATTCCATGATTTGATATTACGTGCCCAAGGAATGCTACTTCCTTAAGCCAGAAATCGCATTTCTTCAACTTGGCACAAAGCTTATTTTCACGAAACTTTTGGAGTATCAGCTTCAAGTGTTGCTCATGATCTTCATAACTTTTGGAGTAAATGAGGATGTCATCAATAAAGACGACCACAAAGTGATCTAAATTTTCCTTGAATACTCGGTTCATCATATCCATGACAGCAACATGAGCATTAGTCAATCCAAAAGACATACTAGGAATTCGTAATGCTCGTACGGAGTTTTAAAAGCAGTCTTTGGAATGTCATCAGTTTTAATCTTCAACTGATGATACCCAGAACGAAGATCGATATTTAAAAAGAATTTGGCACCTTGCAACTGGTCATACAGATAATCAATACGAGGTAACGGGTACCTATTTTTGATGGTGACATGATTCAACTCCCGATAATCAATACCAGGTCGCATACTTCTATCTTTCTTCTTCACGAATAGAACATGAGCTCCCCTAGAAGACGTACTAGGACGAATGAAACCGATGTCTAACAATTCATGTAGTTGGGTTTTTAACTCCTGAAGTTCAATAGGAGCCATTCGATATGGGGCTTTGGAAATGAATTTTGTACCGGATTCAAGGTCGATACAAAATTCAATTTCACGCTCTGGGGGTAGGCCAGGAAGTTCTTCAGGGAATACATCAGGAAATTTATTAACAATAGAAATATCATTCAAATCTGACGTATTTTTATTTAAATCCGTGACATGGGCTTGGAAAGCTTGACATTAGTTTTTCAATAAACGAATAGCTTTATGGCTTGATATGACAGCGATTAACTTTAGTGGTTTGGTTGCTTGAATTCACATAATAGGTTGGTTAGGAATATGAAAGCTAACAACCTTATGAAAACAATCGATTTTAGCATGATGAGTAGTTAACCAATCATTCCCTAAAATCACATCAAATGCAAGTATTTTCAAAGAGATAATAAGATCAACAGGTAATGTGCGATACTAATTTGAATCAAACAAGACTTATAAATAGTGGATGTAATGAAGGTTTCTCCCAATGGAGTTTCAACAGATAAATCAAAGTCTAATTTCTCCGGAGTTACATTTAAACGTTGAGCGCAAGTAGGAGAAATAAAAGAATGGGTAGAACCGGTATCAAATAAGGTATAGACTTCTCTAGAGTTTATAATTAGCTTACCCGTGATCACCTCGTTTGGATTTCTCGCTTTTTGGGAGGTTACGACAAACGCTCTACCTTGAACTACCGATTTTTTCTTGTCTGGGACGACCATTCATGCCTCCATCCCAGATGGACTTGACTTTAGTGCACGATAAAATTAGGCTAGGTGACCTTCTCTTCCATAATTGTAACATGCTTTGGACTGTTGCATAATGTATGGACTGATGTTTCCCTCCCCTCTGTATTTGTAATATACGACCGGCGGTCGTTCTCCTTCCTTAACAATAGGTGCTGGTGCTGACGTCCTTACATCATTATTGAATCTCCTCTTCTTGAAATTCCCACTTTTATTGTCTTGGCCATGATTACCACTTAAGTGGTTACCATTTCTGGTTTGTTGACATCAACCACGTTTGTTGTCATCGCTTTGATGACTGCTACCACTGGTATTATCATTTTGTCGGTTGCTCTCTCTTGGTTGGGTTAACTCGTTATCGCGCTCCAATAACTGAGCCCTATTTACAACATCTGAATACAAACACCATTTGTGAGAAATTAGATATTGACGTATCTTGGGTTTCAAACCTCTTAGAAACATCCGCGTCATTCTCTCCTCATTATCAACCAAGTGAGATCCAAACCGGAACAACTCGACAAACTTAGCTTCGTATTACGACACGGTCATATTGTTTTGCTCTAGTCTGATAAACTCTACCTCCTTCATGTGACGAATACTTTTGACAAAGTACTTGTCATTGAATAGTTCTTGAAACTTCTCCCAAGACATCTTTAGTGCGGCAGGTTGAGTACGCTTTACCAATTCCCACCAGTAATCTACCTCTCCTCGTAACATAAAGGTGGCAAAGGGAACCTTTTGCTCCTCAGAGCATCCCAAGACATCAAATATCTTGGTGATTTGCTTTATCCACATCTCTGCCTTAAGTGGTTTTGGCTCTCCAATAAACTCCGGTGGTCCCAACACCTTAAACTATTTAACGGTGACCGACCGAGAGTTGCCAATGATTTCACCTGCATTTTGAACAGGAGCCGCTCTCGCCTGATATTGCATGAATTGCATAAAGCATCAGAACATCCCATCGTTCATCATTTAATCGGTGTTATTGTTTACCTGAGGATTATTATCTTCCTGTTGCACCTTATCTTGGGTATTGATCGTTGGTGACTCAACGGTCTCATGTGCTTCATTACTTATCTCAAAATTTTCGAATGCCATTTGAAAATACTGCCACAAAACAAGGGTTAATTGACATGTCACATATTATCCTTATACTCCGACCGACCAAATAAATATCAAATAAACTTAGGTAGGTCATACTAGCGAAGGAATTCCCCTCCTTGTTCTTATCTCACATCTCAGCCAGGGATCATATCCCTAAGCTTTGATACCAACTGTGACGCCCCAAAAATAGGTATACATCACCCATTCTGAGTCGCCAAATACATGGTACATAAATCAAATACAAACTTCTTTTATACAATATGACAACGTCATAGCTTAGAGTTTTTACATGAATATTGTCTCATAGACAGTATTCAAACTCAAATGAAGTCCTCATTACATTTATTATCACACGATTTCATAAAATAGTGAGGACTACTATAGCAACCATCTCGGACCGTCACTTTGTTCGCCGACTAGTCCCGGCTACATTTTCATTTTTTGGAGAGAACAATGAAAGAAAAATGGTGAGCTCAACTAGCATAGTAAGAAATATTATGACTACGATAATGCATAATAAATTATCGTTAGCCTTCAAAAGTGTTAAACTGATAAAATATAGTAAACAACAAGTTTAACTACAGCGGAACAAGCAATCCATTAGAAGAGTCAAGTAGAGCATGATATCTACTATTATCTATGATTTAAAAAGTTTTTCATCAACTTTATCGTTGAGACTCATCTTATTAAATAAACCACATCATCGAATCATCCTTGCACTATGGGCCAATGATATTCATGTAATCATCAATGGTCATGATCATACCAACAACTATCCATCAATGCACTACGGGCCAATGATGACTTTTACCACATCATTTGTAACATTACAATCATGATTATACCGAATAATCCTTGGTCATAATTATACTAATCAATAGTACATCTATGCACGTAAGCCACAGATGACTTTTATCACAATATAAGCATGTGGATGATGACAATGATATAAGAATTCAATTAAAAGAAACAAAGGTTAAATTTTTAAAGATTTATAATTTAATTTATCCAAAATTCAATAATGTTCAAATTGCCAACATGATACTACTTTGTGAAGTAAAATTCAAGAATGATATTGTATCAAAAATGATTTGGACCGAAAAGAAATCAATTTTTCTCATGAATAATTCCCCGGGTGAATAGTCTTAGAGTGAATAGTACCCCGTGAATAGTACTTCAAGAATGGTATCCCGTGAATAGTACTTTATGAATAGTATACGTGAATAGTATTTTGTGAATAGTACCCATGAATAGTACTTTATGAATAGTACCCCATGGATAGTACTTTGTGAATAGTACCGTAAAAATGAATACTACTCATGGACAATACTCCGGCATGAAAAACATAAAATTTAACAAGAATGTGCAGAAAATATCATTGTGACACGATACTAGATGAAACAAAATTTTAAGGATATTCTACTATTTTCACATATTATAGAAGTAATACTTTAACAAAATGAGGATATAATTAGGAATACGAGATGAAATAATATTACTCACATACTACATAGTATGGAAAAAATTAGTATTCCTATGAATAATGAACAAAATAATATCCCTTACCTCAGAAGAAGACTGTATACTGGAATAGTGAGGTAGCATACTTCCCTTTTTCTTTCTCTCTATAGCTTCTATCTCTATAATTTCTCTCGTGAGTCTTAGTGAATTGGTGAGAATGAAAGAAGAATGAGCTTCTATTTATAGGAAAATATAGTTTCGATAATTGCACGTTTTGGGGCTCGAAATATTATAGTATAATACCTTCATCTTTTTCTTCATTTTTAATTTAGTCCTGCAAGTATTAAGAAACGTACACCACCTCCCCTAATAGTACATCATGTGAATCAATAGTACACACATGTGAACAAATAGTTCTATACATGTGAAAAAAAATAATTACAGTATAGTACCTTCATCTATACCTCCATTTTTAAATTTAGTCATGCAAGTATTATCAATCTTGCACCACTTTCCCTAATAGTACATGCATGTGAATCAATAGTACACGCATGTGAACAAATAGTTATAACCATGTGAATTAATAGTAATTAATTGCTCATTTATTCGATTAATTACCCGATTGGTCAATATAACCTCCAGACATCAATTATTATCGGAATAGATGTCGATTTCCACTAACAAAAATAATCCCAACCCAATGGAAATATAAATTTCATCTTTAATCAGCACGAACTTATTCATCATTAATATTATAACTCACAATATTTAACAACCAGATCATTTCAAGGAAAGAGGGGACTTTTCGATAAGGATTTCTCCCTATTGGCGCGTAATTAGGTGACCAAACCTCTCATTGACAGAACTTTCTAGACATTGTCAATATTACAAATAATAATATGAATAACTTTGTCGTCTCAATTATTGATTTAATAATAATAAATATTATGTAGATGATACTGTGACAATAATTGAATCAATAATATGAGAGATATTATGCAGCAATTACTGTAGCAATGATTGAGTATAACTAAGTGACTTCTCACGTAAGCATCAATAATCAATACTGTGTGCTACTATGCAACCACGCGTATTTCTGTTCTTTTACCACCGGGTAGTTCAACATTTTAACGGTAAAACTTTTGCCTTTATTTTTATAAAATGATAATTTTGTCGTTTTCTAAATACGACAATACTTCCGTTGTGGGGTCCACCAATGATTGTGCCATCGTACGAATATTCCCTGTTAAAATGAATATTCCCCGACCAATCGAATATTATATTACCACTTGCTTACTTTGCAAAATTTGTAAATATTACCCACAACTATAGCATTATATCAAATCCACACCATAATATTTAAAAATATATTTCGAAAAAAATTAATCTTTATTCATAAAAGTTAGGGTCTTACAGATACCGTAACCAATTATAACCAAGATCAGAAAAAGAAGAAGAGTGAAAGTGAATGAAATAACAAAGCTAGTGGCAGTAACACGGGAGGAAGTTACAATAAGAAGAGGAGGTGGACTGAGAACTCATCAACTGGAAATCAACAAGGAGGTCAGAAGAAGAGAATCGAAGCATGCCTAACCTGCGAAAAAGCTCACCTAGGAGTTTGTATGAAGGGAAAATGGGTGTGCTAAAATTGTGGTCAGGAAGGCCACACATCACCTAACTGTCCTAACCTAAAGAAGGGTGCATGCTTCACTTGCGGCTCAAAGGACCATCTTGTAAGGGACTGTCCCAAGAAGGGGTCTGGAGGGGCAGGATCAGGAAGGAATAAGGAAAATAGAGGTGGAAGTGCTTTAACTATCACGGGACCAACCGCAACCAAGCGACCGACCGCCAGGACCTTTAATATGATAGTACAGGATGCTGTGCAGTCTCGCGATGTGGTGTCAGGTATCATTTCGATCAATAAAGTTAATACTTACGTACTATTTGATTCGGGTGCTACTTGTTCATTTATATCTGATGACTTTGCTAAGAACTTAGAATTGCCTAAGGATGAGTTAGAATACCCTATGAACATAGAAATTTCGAATAGAGAAGTGATGCCTGTTAAATACGTACACACAAATTGTAGGATGGATATTAAGGGTAACATTATGAATGTAGATCTTATCCCGATTAGACTTGGGGAATTTAACGTCATTCTGGGAATGGATTAGTTATTCAATTACGGGGGCTGTACTTAATTGTCAGAAGAAATGTATTAACCATATGACTTCGTCAAAGGTTGTGTTTTATGGCAGTAAGTCGCCTAGACAAGCGAGTTGTCTGACGATGATGCATGCCAGGAAGTTGTTAAGACAAGGCTGTGTAGGATATTTAGCCTACATAGTCAACAGTCTTAAAGAGAACCCAAAAGTGGAAGATATACCAGTCGTGAGGGACTTCATAGACGTATTTATGGATGATCTACCACGACTCACCCACCAGATAGAGAGGTTGAGCTTTTGATTGATTTGGCGCCAGGAACGAGCCCAATATCGAAGGCACCGTATCAAATAGCTCCGGTAGAGATGAAAGAATTGATGGTACAACTATAAGAGCTACTGGACAAGAAGTGCATCCAATCGAGCGTATAGCCGTAGGGAGCGCCGATGTTATTTTTGAAGAAGAAGGACGAGACGACGTGGCTTTGCATCGACTACAAAGAACTGAATAAGGTCACCATTAAGAATAGATATCCATTACCGAGGATCGACGATCTGTTTGATCAATTAAAGGGAACAAGATACTTTTCAAAGATAGATTTAAAGAGTGGTTATCATCAACTGAAGGTGAGGCCAGGGGATGTGCCGAAGACATCATTTTGGACTCGATATGGTTACTATGAATTTTTGGTGATGTCATTTGGTCTAACAAATGCGCCTACAACATTTATGGACCTCATGAATAGAGTATTCAAACCATTTTTAGATAAATTTGTAGTGGTCTTTATCGATGATATTTTGGTATATTCAAAAACCAAGGAAGAACACGTAGAGCATTTGAAAGTAACGTTAGAGGCGTTGAGAAGAGAAAAGTTGTACGCCAATTTTTTGAAGTGTGAATTCTGTATTGAAAGGGTACAATTTCTTGGGCATGTGATCGATAAGGACAAAATTTTGGTAGACCCCTCTAAAGTCAAAGTTGTGATGAACTGGGATCAGCCAAAGACGCCTTCGAAAGTAAGAAGTTTTCTCGGATTGGCAGGTTATTATAGAAGATTCATTTAGGACTTTTCCAAGATCGCAACCCTACTAACGAATTTGACTAGGAAAGGTGTGAAATTCGCGTGGATAGAAAAGTGCGAGGAAAGCTTCCAAGAACTTAAGAAGAGGCTGAGTACAATAAGCTCTTGTCCGAATATTACCCTTCAGATTGAACCGTTGCCAATGCTTCAGTCTTTGGCTATTCGAACTCTACGATTCTGATGCATATCTTCAAGGACCTGATCGTAGTGTCTTGTTGAGTGTTGCTCATTGAATAGTAGAGTTAACACTACGATCTTGAAGAGTGTTGATTGGATCTTCAATGTAGAACACCTCTTCCTTCTATTGTGCAGTGCTTCAACACTTCTGATTGCTTCCACTGTTCTCATAGATTGATGGCCTAACTTCTTGCTCAAGTCCCCTCTGAATAGCAAGACACTTCAGATTTGTGGCTCGTCCAGTTCGCTTTCTCCTTGTGATCTCTCGTTCACTTATCATCAATGGACTGACCCTTCGCTTAATCACTTCAGCCTTGTTCCTCAAAGGAAAACCAGTATCTCGGTTCACTTTCCATCAGTTCTTTCTTTGTTTGGCAAACACTACGATCTCGATTGCTTCCAAGATCGTTGTCTTCTATTCACTTGACAGCTACTGCACTTGTTGACTTTCCTTAGTCAGTTACTGAAGTCTTCTTCTGATCTCCTTGTGGAAGACTTCATTTCGAATGGCTTCACAACTCAATCTTGATGCTGATTGGGTTGGCGCTCAGATCTTCTGTTAGCTTGCATGCCATTCATTGAGTGCTCTCTAGTTCCCTTCAGGTGGGATGTATCTTTGTAGTGCCAACCAGAGGCTTTGTTCCTTTGGATATTCTGGGAGTGCTCATTCGTTGAGAATCGTACTTGCTCTACGATTCTGTCTATGCATTGTGAGCACATCTGTTGAGGTCGTAGTTCTGGACTCTACAATCCAGCTTTGGTTGTGCAGACACTACGACTTCGGGATCAGATCTTGACACTCTACGATTTCTGTCTTTGTGCTCGATGTCTTCATCTGATCTTGCTCGACTACGATCTCTGCATGTTAGCAATTGACTCTACGAACTCAGAGTGTAATCTACGATCCTTGACTTGGCTTCGGCATCAGTAGACTCTACGACTCCGAGTGTAATCTACGTTTCTAACTTGGCTTTGGCAAATGTTCGGTCGGCTCATAGACATGCTGTCTCTACGATTCTGAACATGACTTCCTCAGCAGACTTTGGTCCTGAGGAAGTTCTACTCGACACACTACGATTCTTCCTCGTCTCTCTTGGCAGTCTATGACCTCCGAGATCTACTATCTTGCAGACTACGATTCTGCCTCGACAGCTCTCGAGTTCTTCTTAACTCTCCTGGCAGACTACTATTTCTGGTGCAGTGCTCGATGATCAGACAAGCCTATCTATTACATCATAAGATCAACCTAACATGCTTGATCTTTCTATGTTTATATTCCTTGTACATCATTTCTTTTTAAGGACTTTACAAAGCTGTTTTGCTTATGTAGGATCAACCTAACATATTTAATCAATTCATTTTAAGTCCTTATACACATGTTTTCTATTATCTATCAAAGGACTTTACAACTTTTCTATATGCAAACATACTTACATATTCATTCATATATATCATAATCAAATCATATATAAATAGGAATAACATTCATATGCTTATTCCTGATAATTTTCCCCTATTTGGTTATGACAAAAATAATAAGTGAATATGCATGTTATGAATGAATCTTATATACAGTGAGCAGCTATATTTTTAAAATAGATAATCATGAATGTCATTTATAATGATATGTAAATTTGTACATTAAGACATTTTGCATCCTGGATCCAGAACATACCTAACTAGTTTGAGATGTACCTCTTTACCTCCATGTATGTTTCCAGGATGTCTGTTGATCATCTATTCCTCCGTCTGGTTTTCTTGTTCCTTCTCCCCCTGGGATGATGACCTTCTGTCTTTGCTTAGCTCCCCTTCAGCGTCTTTCTTAACATGCTCCCCCTCAGACTCTACGATCATGAGATCATCATTTTTTGGCTCCCCCTCAGATGATGACTCTGCATCTTCTTCTGTTGTCTGCTTCTTTGACTTCTTCTCATATATCCTTCTGCTCTTCTTGCTCTTCTTTGAGTGCCTCTTGCTCTTCCTCTTTCTATGCCTCTTTTTCTCCCCCTTTTTGTCATTAATCATTTGTGAGAGCTACTCCATGTTGGACATAAGCTGCTCCATTAGGTAGGAGGAGTTGGCAACTTCAAACTTGAGTTCCTGTTGGCCTAGCTCAAGTTGCACTAAGAAAGACTGCTTCAGGTCGTCAATCTTGTCAGAGAGGGCTTAGATCTGCTCTTCATTGGCCTTCTGTACTCGTAGAGCTTCTGCCTTTTGATCTTGTACGGCCTTCTAATAGATGTTATCTCTCTCTTGGAGTTTGAGAGATATATCAGCCATAGTAGCTTAAAGTTTGTTCTGGAAAGAATTTTCTCCTGCTGCTGTCATTGAGTTTGAGAGATATATCCTGTTGTTGTGACGCCCCCAAATCCAGGTTCTCTAACCTCAGATTCGGTGCTCACGATCTATCATCATCATAAGCATTCTATAACTATTACGAAATAATAAACATACATTGTTCATTATAATAAAGTTTCCATAGCATGGTCCCAAGGTCTTCTTAACCTTAACTTAAACACAACATTCATATTACAAAAGGTTTACATAAGAACTTCCATTAGATAATAATAATTAATATTCATTCCAAACTATTCCTGGATCTTGCCCTTGCCTTTGTCCTTCGTATTGGATCCTTCAGGCTTAGCTGAAATAATTGTCATGATATAGCAAGGGTAAGCAACTAATTTGCTTAGCAAGTTTATATACAAGGGAGATATATCATGACTAGAAAGAAGTTTTGCTTTCAATGTTCAACAATAATATAAGGTTGTGAAGGAACATGAATTAATAATCAACAATTGAATATTCGAATAATTGAATAACATGAACTGAGTGGTTTTGAGATAACCATGAACATTTGCCAAGGTTCTCAGTAATTTAAACTGGACCTCTTAATAAGTTTTAGTATTCAAGGGGATCAGCCTTTCATACCCCGTGATTTATGCATAAACACTTAATATTCCGGCATTGATATCATGCCTTAATCAAATTCGTCCTTTTCTCAGTCAAGAGTTCTTATCATATCAATTTAATAAGAACAGCTTTTTAAAACACATTTGATTTAACAAATTTAAACATGCTTGATCTAGCTGATACAATTAGCATAGATATATCTCATAAACAGTTCATAAATGAAAGAACTTTAATTTAATTCACAGTTCAATAATAATAGAACATGAATTCAATTGCACAAAGTGCGAATTTCAATAATCAATATAGATGTGAATAATCATCAATAATTATTCACTAACATGCTTTGAAAATAATAACTCGAATTTGAGTTAGGACACTTGCCTCGTCTGTAGATTACGGCTACGCAATTAATTTATATCCACTATGCAGTTAAATTATCTTCCTTTGAGAGACCTATAGTTAATCTTTCAATTAGTCATAGTATAACATTAGATTATGTAATCACATAAATATTATGCATTACATTTAGTTCTTATAAACATTATCATGTCTTGATAATGTTACTATAACCACATAATATTATTGATCTTGATAATATTTAATTCACCTCTTAGTATTATTAGTTCCCTAATAATATTTTCATTTGCTTACTAATATTATTAACATCTTAAGAATATTTTAATACCTTACTAATATTATTAATCCTCTTAATAATATTTTAATTAATATTATTACTTTAATAATATCTTACTTATGCTTTAGTATCATTAATCATTTAATATTATTAATCATTTAATAATATTTTATTCAATTACTAATATTATTAATCATTTAATAATATCTTATTCTATTACTAATATTATTAATTATTTAATAATACTTTAATCATTTATCAATGCTTAAATCAAATATTATTAACCATTTAACAATATTTTAAAGAAATTTTATTCTTAATATTTTTATTTACTTATGAATATCATATTCTAATATTATTAATATCATAATAATATTTTAATAATTTATTGGATTAATAAATAATTTATTCTAATTGTTCATCATTTATTAAACCTCTTATTTAATATCCATAAAAGGTCATAAATAAGATTTATTATCATAAATTACCAAAGTGCTATACGATAGTCATGATATGATATATTATGAGTATTCAAGCATAAAAATCACCTTTTTCTTATTAAAGACATCATTTAACTATTTATTTCCTTTTATTCATAACTTAACCATTTTTAGGAATAATAGTAAACTTACTCCAAAAATTCTCAGCTTCTGTACTTTGACACAATACGAACCTACAAGGATCCCCAAATTTTTCTGGAATTTTAGAAAATGATATACTATTTTTAAAGTTCCCAAAACACTCGGATCTTGCTTCATTTTTAATAAATTGAGTTTTGCTCAGAAAAATCTGAAATTTTCAGGGTATGTTCTCCTAACATATATGAACCTACTGTAAAAATTTCAGAATTTTCCAGTGTATACACAGTGATATTCGACGGTAAGGTTTAGGAGTCCTTTACGGAAATAGTCATTACGCACAATCTATAACTCGAAACGTGTCCGTTCTTTTTCTACACGTAGATAACTTCTCAAGGTCCCTCTGTGAATTTTCCCAGATTTTTAAGGGACATAAAACTATCCGAAACAGACCCAAGAAAAATAGGACAGAAACTATTTTAGGGTTTTTGAACCCTTAACATTCCAAGTGGGCTGTTTTGGGGAAATCGGCTCCAAAGGATTCAAAACTTACTAGATTTGTGTTCTATCACTTGGGTTTACTAGACAACTCATGTATCTAGCACCCCCCTTCGACGGATCACAAATCTAAGTTGGAAAACTTGAGTTACACAAGATTTAGTGGAAGAAAACAAGAGTTTTCACCCTTGGAGAACATATGCTCATATTCTTCCTCTAAGCCTTTGATCTAACACTCAAGATACTTAGTTCTATACATGATGATATGTAGGACTATGGTATCTTGAGTATTTGTTCATAACCCCAACAAAACTCAAGCTAAAGAAAAAAACAAAGTAGAAGAAGAAGATGAAGGTTAGGTTATACCTTGATTTAATGGCAACCTTCCTTGATTTACCAAAGTAAGTGATGAACTTTGGATGCATTAACAAACTAGCACTCCTCTCTCTCTCTATATATATATGGCCAAACCTCTCTCTCCTTTCTTTCTCTAGAAGTGGCTAGCTTGGGAGAAATTATAAGAGTAAGAATGAGAGAAGAAATGAAATGAAATGAAAAGATGAAGTAAAATGATACTTACAAAAAATATAGATACACTTAGTGTATCTAGCTATTATCCCCCATACTTTCTTTAACCCATGGATAGAAGCTTTGCCTTATCACTTTAATTAGTCTAATCATGATTAAGGATGCTTAATAAAGTGGCAACCAATGGGAGCTTGACAACCATGTCCTTTTGTGTAAGAGTTACTACAAATGGACCTTGCTTAGTTTAATTAGTTGCCATAAAAGGGTAATGTGGCCAGCCATATTTATGCCCACTAACTTCTTCATTTAGCTTTTATTTTAATGCATAAATTAGATAAATCAAATGTCTAAAATACCCTTAATCAAGTGGGCTAAGTTTGGGCTTACATTTTATTTCTTTTGGGCTTCTCCTTTAATTGTTTTGGGCTATGTAATAAACATAGTCTAACAATTTTAATATATGTTATCCAATTTAATTATTTAGGGTTTCCATTCCTAATCTTATGAAATTTAATTACCTATACATGTGACTTTAGCTCATAACCTAATTAGGTTCACAAGAATTAGGTTTAAAATTATTAGTCACTTGAAATAATAAGATTATCCACTTAAGTTAGTATACATATTAAATATTAACATCTCCTTATTACCATAACCCTTAGATTATTTAATTGTCTCACCTAATTTATAATTAGGTTACGAGGCTTTCATTTTTAATGAAACCTATAAATGTATATATCCATAACTATAGCATACATGTTAGTTGACCCATGCACCATTTCACATATGTTGTCACATATTAAATCACTGTATAACACAAAGTTTTAAATATTAATAATGTACATACATATATAGTGACTTAAAATTCACGGTTATTACATCCTCCCCCCTTATAAGAATTCCGTCCCCGGAATTACTTACAGGTTTACTCAAAAATATGTGGATAACTTTCCCTCATCCTTTCTTCGAGTTCTCACGTAGCTTCTTCAGCATTGTGGTTCCTCCAAAGAACCTTTACAGAATGTATAACCTTATTTCGTAATTTTTGTTCTTTTCTATCTAAAATTTCAACTGGAATTTCCTCGTACGACAAATCTTTTTCGACCTGAATTGGCTCGTACGATATCACGTGCTTGTAATCAGGCTTGTATGGTCATAACACTGACACATGAAACACATTATGAATATGTTCCAGTTCAGGAGGTAGAGCTACCTCGTACGCCACTTCGCCTATCTTTCTTAAGATCTCAAAAGGTCCAATAAATCTCGGACTCAGTTTACCTTTCTTTCCAAACCTTATCTTCCCTTTCCAGGGAGATACTTTCAAAAATGAATGGCTTTCCACCTCAAAATCTCTCTTCTGGCGATGTAAGTCTGTATACTTCTTCTGGCGATCTTGAGCTGCTACCAATCGGGCTCTTATCACCTTGATGATCTCTATAGTTTGCTGTACCAGTTCTGGTCCCAACAATCGACGTTCACTCACTTCATCCCAACATAAGGGCGTTCTATATTTTCTTCCATACAGTGCTTCGTACGGCGGCATTCCGATGCTGGCGTGATAACTATTGTTGTATGCGAACTCTACTAATGGAAGATGATCCTCCCAGCTACCCTTGAAGTCCATCACACAAGCTCTGAGCATGTCTTCAAGTGTTTGAATTGTTCTCTCGCTTTGCCCATCGGTCTGCGGATGATACGCGGTGCTCATCCGTAGTTGCGTCCCCATTCTTTCCTGAAGGCTCTTCCAGAAGTTTGACGTGAATCGCGGATCTCTATCCGACACAATAGATACTGGTACGCCATGCCTCGAGATAATTTCTTTGATATACAATTTGGCTAGCAGGTCCAAATTATACCTGATCTTGATCGGCAAAAAGTGAGCTGACTTCGTAAGACGATCTATAATCACCCATATGGCGTCGTGTCCTTTTTACGTTGTTGGAAGTCCCACCACAAAATCCATCGTGATGTGCTCCCACTTCCACTCTGAAATCTCTAAAGGCTGTAGTAATCCACTCGGTCGTTGATGCTCTGCCTTGACTCTCTGACAAGTTAGACATCTGCTGACGCATTCTGCAACCTCTCTCTTCATGTTTGGCCACCAAAAGTGTTGACGCAAGTCTTGATACATTTTTGTGCTTCTTGGGTGTATCGAGTACCTCGTACTGTGCACTTCTCGCAAAATCTCTTCTCTTAGTTCTGGTACTAGCGGTACCCAAATTCGCCCTTCGAATCTCAGCAGTCCGGTGCCATCAATCTTGTATTTGAATTCATCCCCTTCAGCTAACCGCTTCTTGATGTTGTCGCAATCTTCGTCCTTCTCTTGAGCCTCTTTAACCTTATCTAATAAAGTCGGGCTCGCTGCTACTGTAAATAATTTCTCGTTGGTCTCCATCGAATACTTAACTTCTAAGTCAAGTCGTTCGAAATCTTTCACCAATTCCTCTTGAATGGTCAACTTCAGTAACTTCTCTCTGCCTTTTCTGCTCAGGGCATCTGCCACTACATTTGCTTTTCCTGAATGGTACAGAATCTCACAATAATAATCCTTGATCAATTCTAGCCATCGGCGCTGCCTCATATTTAGCTCTTTCTGCGTGAAGATATACTTCAGACTCTTGTAATCTGTATATATCTCACACTTCTCGCCATACAAATAGTGCCTCCAAATCTTCAAGGCAAAAACTACTGCTGCTAATTCCAGGTCATGAGTCGGATAACCCTTCTCATAGTCCTTTAGCTGACGTGAAGCGTACGCAATGACCTTGCCATGCTGCATCAGTACACAACCAAGACCCTTGTGTGACGCATCACTATACACTACAAATCCTCCCGTGTTGTCTGGTAAAGTCAACACAGGTGCCTGACTGAGCCTCTTCTTCAATTCCATGAAACTCTCTTCACATTTCTCCGTCCAAATGAACTTCACTGTCTTTCTGGTAAGGTTGGTCAACGGTGATGCTATCTTTGAAAAATCTTGGATGAATCTCCGATAGTATCCTGCTAATCCCAAGAAACTCCTAATTTCTGTCGGCGTCTTTGGCTGTTCCCAGTTTATAACCGCTTCTACCTTTACTGGATCCACCGAAACACCATCCGTGTCGATAACGTGACCCAAAAACTGCACTCTCTGCAACCAAAACTCACACTTAGAGAACTTTGCATACAACTTCTCCCTCCTTAACGTCTCCAACACTATCCTTAGATGTTCAGCGTGCTCTTCCTCTGTCTCTGAATATACCAGAATGTCATCGATGAACACGACAACAAACTTATCCAAATACTATTTAAACACTCTGTTCATCAAGTCCATGAATGCTGCTGGCGCATTCGTCAACCCAAAAGACATTACCAGAAACTCAAAGTGTCCATACCGAGTTCTGAATGCCGTCTTTGGAACATCCTCCTGCCTCACCTTCAGTTGGTGATAACCGGTCCTCAAGTCAATTTTTGAAAAATATTTCGCCCCCTTCAACTGATCAAACAAATCATCGATCCTGGGCAACGGGTACTTGTTCTTAATGGTGACCTTGTTCAACTCCCGGTAGTCGATACAAAGCCTTAATGACCCATCCTTCTTCTTTACGAATAAGACTGGTGCTCCCCACGGTGATACGCTCGGTCGAATGTATCCCTTATCTAACAATTCTTGTAGTTGAATCATCAGTTCTTTCATTTCTACTAGAGCCATACGATACAGCGCTTTGTATACCGGTGATGTCCCTGGTGCCAAATCGATAACAAACTCTATCTCTCTATCTGGTGGCAATCCAGGAATCTCATCTGGGAAGACGTCAACGAATTCCCTTACAATAGGTATCTGACCTAGTTCACCCTCGACTCTGCGAGTATCCACAACGTGAGCCAAATAACCTATACAACCTTTCCTAAGCAACTTCTTTGCTTGCATCATCGTCAGACAACAAGATTGTCTCGGCGATTTACTGCCATAAAATACCACCTTTTACTTATTCGGAGTCTTTAGGTGTACGCACTTTTTCTTACAGTCAATGACCGCTCTGTGACTTGATAACCAATCCATCCCGAGGATTACATCAAACTCCCCAAGACGAATCGGTATCAAATCCACGTTAAGCTTAAACCCTCGTACATCAGCACAACAGTTCCTATGTATGTAGTCTACAGGAATAATTTCTTTGTTTACTACTTCTACATTCGTTGGGTGTTCTAATAGTTCATGAGGTAAACTTAATCTTTGAGCAAATTCATCAGATACAAAAGAACATGAAGCTCCCGAATCGAATAACACATAGGCATTTATATCGTTGATCGGAATTATACCTGACACCACCTCCCTGGATGCCACGACATCTTGCACTGTCATATTGAATGTCCTCGCTGTCGGCTTGTTTGGCTGGGTTGGTCCTCCACTGGTTGTCTTAGTGTTATTGCCCCTATTGCCGTTTCCGCCATCTGTGCTTTTCTACTTTGGGCAATCCTTGATCCGATGTCCCAATTAACCACAGTTAAAACAACCTCCCTTCTTCACCTTAGAACAATTGGGTGAGGTATGCCCTTCTTGTCCACAGGTATAACATACCGTTTTTCCTTTCAAGCACTCTCCCGAGTGACCCTTTCCACAGTTTCCACACACTGACTTCTTTTGTTGGACACTTCCTTGCTGAATCTCCAAATTACTACCCCCACTGCTCCATTTCCGCTTCTTGTTGTTGCTACCGCCACTGCTAACATTCTGATTCCCACCTTCTACTTTCTTCTTGTTCTTCTCCCGATTGTACTTTGAGACTGCTTCGCTTCCACCTTCTGCTATGAGAGCTTTCTCCAACAGAGTTGAGAATGACGTGATTTGTAGAACCACTACCTTACTATAAATCCACGGCTTTAGTCCATTTTCGAACCTTCTTGCTTTCCTCACCTCCGTGTCTACCTGATGTGGAGCGAATCTGGCCAATTCATTAAACTTTGCAGCGTACTCTGACACTGACATATTCTTCTGCTTCAATTCCAAAAATTTGATCTCCATTCTCGCTTGTGTACTCTCAGGGAAGTAGTTCTCAAAGAATAACTTCTTGAACACTTCCCAAGTTACGATTCCAGTCCCGGCTTTGTTCTGGTTGGCCTCCCACAAATAGTTAGCCTCACCCTTCATTAAGTAGGTAGCAAAAATTGTTTTCTGTTCTTCTGCTACTCTAGCAATAATGAAGGCCTTCTCAATCTCCTTCATCCACGTCTGGGCCTCTAACGGGTCTGCTGTTCCTCTAAACTCCGGTGGTCCTACGGCCTTGAAGTCCTTAAAGTTGGCTAATTGGTTTCCTGCCTGATTTCCTGCAGGTTGAGCTTGATTCCTCATAGCTTCAGTCATCATGTTGATAAAGTCTTGCATTGGGTTTGGTTGAGCTCCCGCTGCATTATTAACTGACTCTTCGATCTCTTGGTTCCTTAGTACACGTCTGGGCGGCATTATCTAGTGGAACAAAATTCTAACACGTTACTCGGGTTTTATTATCATATAAGTACTTAGCATGTAACACGCTACTGTATTCAACAATCATATGATCATTATGGGAGAGTTTTAAATTACCAAGATTTTGGAAGTCTTTCTCCCTAATTAGTGGGTTAAGTTTGTTTTTAAAGAAAATTTTCCAAATCAGTCTACAAGACTCACATAACATTAAATAGACAATTTACTATTTAAAATTTTCCAACGCATATCATAATAATAATGCATTTATATTCATATACCAATCTTTAGTGTCTCACATGATTAATACAGGTATATTCTTATAAATACTACTATCCCATTTTAAATACAAAAGATGAGATTAACTCAAAATGATACTTCCCTACAAACACAAATAGGGATACTACCTAACTACCTACTACCTCACACCTGCTGAGGTTTACATCAACATAAAACCCTATTATACAAAAGGGGTACTAATGCCTCTATCTACAACTAGTCCATAGCATAATCATCACTGGTGGCCCTGCTGGGTCACCTGAATAGGCTCCGGGGGAAACCACCCCTCCATAGCTCTACGTTGAACGGATCGACTCGACTCTCCTATCTTGAACTGCGCCCTCTTAGTCCCACTGCACTGGCCCTCATACGCTGCGTCTAGCGCCAGTCCTAAAGTCTCGGCCCTGACCTTCATGGCCTGCAGTGCTAACTCCAATTGGTCCACCCGCTGGGCTGACTAATAAAATGCCTCCTCCACGCGAATCTTGTCTGCAATCTCCATGTCAAACTCGCCCCGCATCGCCAGATGCTCTATGCTCAGCTCTCCGACTTTTGCCTTTTCATGCTCTAGCTGTACCCTCAACATCTCAACTTGCAACTGGGACTCATCCAACTTTCCCTTCTGCTCGACTACGTCCATATGGGCTTGATAAGCCGCCTCCTTGTATTGACCTTCTGTGAACTGAAGTGTGTGGTTTTCAACCTCCAGTTCTCCTACCCTGCCTTCCAATTGATTGATTCTCCTTAACAAATCCCCTATAAGAGGACCCTGAGGGGCTTCTTCCGTAACCTCACGCTCAATGAGCTCCTGATCTACTGAGTGACTGTCCTGGCGCTCGTCAGACATCCTACAATCACCATAAATAAAACCAACATCAGTACCACAATAAAATATATTCATTGATAAAATGAAATAATATTTTATTAAGTATAACACAAACTCGATAAATTTCCACAATCCATCTCCTAACATACTCTATAAGAGTTTTCTACTAAGGTTATAACCTAGGTTTCGTATTCCTAATGTTTATAACCTACAGCTTTGATACCAACCTGTGACGCCCCCAAATCCAGGTTCTCTAACCTCAGATTCGGTGCTCACGATCTATCATCATCATAAGCATTCTATAACTATTACGAAATAATAAACATACATTGTTCATTATAATAAAGTTTCCATAGTATGGTCCCAAGGTCTTCTTAACCTTAACTTAAACACAACATTCATATTACAAAAGGTTTACATAAGAACTTCCATTAGATAATAATAATTAATATTCATTCCAAACTATTCCTGGATCTTGCCCTTGCCTTTGTCCTTCGTATTGGATCCTTCAGGCTTAGCTGAAATAATTGTCATGATATAGCAAGGGTAAGCAACTAATTTGCTTATCAAGTTTATATACAAGGGAGATATATCATGACTAGAAAGAAGTTTTGCTTTCAATGTTCAATAATAATATAAGGTTGTGAAGGAACATGAATTAATAATCAACAATTGAATATTCGAATAATTGAATAACATGAACTGAGTGGTTTTGAGATAACCATGAACATTTGCCAAGGTTCTCAGTAATTTAAACTGGACCTCTTAATAAGTTTTAGTATTCAAGGGGATCAACCTTTCATACCCCGTGATTTATGCATAAACACTTAATATTCCGGCATTGATATCATGCCTTAATCAAATTCGTCATTTTCTCAGTCAAGAGTTCTTATCATATCAATTTAATAAGAACAGCTTTTTAAAACACATTTGATTTAACAAATTTAAACATGCTTGATCTAGCTGATACAATTAGCATAGATATATCTCATAAATAGTTCATAAATGAAAGAACTTTAATTTAATTCACAGTTCAATAATAATAGAACAGGAATTCAATTGCACAAAGTGCGAATTTCAATAATCAATATAGATGTGAATAATCATCAATAATTATTTACTAACATGCTTTAAAAATAATAACTCGAATTTGAGTTAGGACACTTGCCTCGTCTGTAGATTACGGCTACGCAATTAATTTATATCCACTATGCAGTTAAATTATCTTCCTTTGAGAGACCTATAGTTAATCTTTCAATTAGTTATAGTATAACATTAGATTATGTAATCACATAAATATTATGCATTACATTTAGTTCTTATAAACATTATCATGTCTTGATAATGTTACTATAACCATATAATATTATTGATCTTGATAATATTTAATTCACCTCTTAGTATTATTAGTTCCCTAATAATATTTTCATTTGCTTACTAATATTATTAACATCTTAATAATATTTTAATACCTTACTAATATTATTAATCCTCTTAATAATATTTTAATTAATATTATTACTTTAATAATATCTTACTTATACTTTAGTATCATTAATCATTTAATATTATTAATCATTTAATAATATTTTATTCATTTACTAATATTATTAATCATTTAATAATATCTTATTCTATTACTAATATTATTAATTATTTAATAATACTTTAATCATTTATCAATACTTAAATCAAATATTATTAACCATTTAACAATATTTTAAAGAAATTTTATTCTTAATATTTTTATTTACTTATGAATATCATATTCTAATATTATTAATATCATAATAATATTTTAATAATTTATTGGATTAATAAATAATTTATTCTAATTGTTCATCATTTATTAAACCTCTTATTTAATATCCATAAAAGGTCATAAATAAGATTTATTATCATAAATTACCAAAGTGCTCTAAGATAGTCATGATATGATATATTATGAGTATTCAAGCATAAAAATCACATTTTTCTTCTTAAAGACATCATTTAACTATTTATTTCCTTTTATTCATAACTTAACCATTTTTAGGAAAAATAGTAAACTTACTCCAAAAATTCTCAGCTTCTGTACTTTGACACAATATGAACCTACAAGGATCCCCAAATTTTTCTGGAATTTTAGAAAATGATATACTATTTTTAAAGTTCCCAAAACACTCGAATCTTGCTTCATTTTTAATAAATTGAGTTTTGCTCAAAACAATCTGAAATTTTCAGGGTATGTTCTCCTAACATATATGAACCTACTGTAAAAATTTCAGAATTTTTTAGTGTATACACAGTGAGATATTCGACGGTAAAGGTTTAGGAGTCCTTTACGGAAATAGTCATTACGCACAATCTATAACTCGAAACGTGTCCGTTCTTTTTCTACACGTAGATAACTTCTCAAGGTCCCTCTGTGAATTTTCCCAGATTTTTAAGGGACATAAAACTATCCGAAACAGACCCAAGAAAAATAGGACAGAAACTATTTTAGGGTTTTTGAACCCTTAACATTCCAAGTGGGCTGTTTTGGGGAAATCGGCTCCAAAGGATTCAAAACTTACTAGATTTGTGTTCTATCACTTGGGTTTACTAGATAACTCATGTATCTAGCACCCCCCTTCGACGGATCACAAATCTAAGTTGGAAAACTTGAGTTACACAAGATTTAGTGGAAGAAAACAAGAGTTTTCACCCTTGGAGAACATATGCTCATATTCTTCCTCTAAGCCTTTGATCTAACACTCAAGATACTTAGTTCTATACATGATGATATGTAGGACTATGGTATCTTGAGTATTTGTTCATAACCCCAACAAAACTCAAGCTAAAGAAAAAAATAAAGTAGAAGAAGAAGATGAAGGTTAGGTTATACCTTGATTTAATGGCAACCTTCCTTGATTTACCAAAGTAAGTGATGAACTTTGGATGCATTAACAAACTAGCACTCCTCTCTCTCTATATATATATGGCCAAACCTCTCTCTCCTTTCTCTCTCTAGAAGTGGCTAGCTTGGGAGAAATTATAAGAGTAAGAATGAGAGAAGAAATGAAATGAAATGAAAAGATGAAGTAAAATGATACTTACAAAAAATATAGATACACTTAGTGTATCTAGCTATTATCCCCCATACTTTCTTTAACCCATGGATAGAAGCTTTGCCTTATCACTTTAATTAGTCTAATCATGATTAAGGATGCTTAATAAAGTGGCAACCAATGGGAGCTTGACAACCATGTCCTTTTGTGTAAGAGTTACTACAAATGGACCTTGCTTAGTTTAATTAGTTGCCATAAAAGGGTAATGTGGCCAGCCATATTTATGCCCACTAACTTCTTCATTTAGCTTTTATTTTAATGCATAAATTAGATAAATCAAATATCTAAAATACCCTTAATCAAGTGGGCTAAGTTTGGGCTTACATTTTATTTCTTTTGGGCTTCTCCTTTAATTATTTTGGGCTATGTAATAAACATAGTCTAACAATTTTAATATATGTTATCCAATTTAATTATTTAGGGTTTCCATTCCTAATCTTATGAAATTTAATTACCTATACATGTGACTTTAGCTCATAACCTAATTAGGTTCACAAGAATTAGGTTTAAAATTATTAGTCACTTGAAATAATAAGATTATCAACTTAAGTTAGTATACATATTAAATATTAACATCTCCTTATTACCATAACCCTTAGATTATTTAATTGTCTCACCTAATTTATAATTAGGTTACGAGGCTTTCATTTTTAATGAAACCTATAAATGTATATATCCATAACTATAGTATACATGTTAATTGACCCATGCACCATTTCACATATGTTGTCACATATTAAATCACTGTATAACACAAAGTTTTAAATATTAATAATGTACATACATATATAGTGACTTAAAATTCACGGTTATTACAGTTGTTAGGCAGCCGCTGGTTTAGCATCAGATTGAACTCTACGATTTTCATTATTGGATAGATTTTCAAAACCTTGGAGAATCTGAATAATCATTGAGTACTAATTGCTAGTTGAGGATGAGGGAATGTCAGATAGCAGTGTTTGGGCTGTTGGAAGCTTCTAATTTTGAATTTGAATAGTCTCAGCAGTAGAGTGAATAGACTCTACGATCATCTCCTTGATCATGTTTCTGCTTCCTTGAGAGTCCACTCTACGATCGTAGGGGATATAGAGATTTCCAGCATATCGATAGACTTTGAAGTGGGGCTGGTTTGTGATCATCTTTGTAGCAAAACTTTTTACCCTTGGGAAGTTTTGTGCTACCAGCTCCATGCTTAGAAAGTGAGAGTAGCACCAGCTGAGATAGCTTCCATCTCCTTCGGTATGGGCCTTAAGCCATTGCATCCACTGGAAGAACCATCTCATCAGCAAGTCTTCAGGATTATAGAGAATGGTCGAGCAGTCTAGCTCCATGTTGTTCCAGTTTTTAGCTATGTCAAAGGTAGTCATTCTTACTACCTTGAACTGCGCATCTCCATAGTTCACCTATCTTTCTGGTGGAGCTTCTGGTAGTTCATTTGAGACTTCCACCACTATTCTTCTGGTGAATTTTGTTGGAGAGAGGATATGATAGAGTTCTGGTTCTTCCTCTGATTCTTGATTTTCAGAATTGGAATTATTCTCCATTCTTTTCTCTCGGAGCCTGAACTATCTTAATCATTTCCCAACGTGAGTCCTTCTTGCTGCATTTCATTTCCAAAACCTTCTTCAACAAGATCTTCCTCTGATTCATCTTCTTCATCACTGGTTCCATCTTCAGCACTTTCATCCTTTGATATAAGCTCATCATCACTTAGTTCAATGATAGTATTGGAGAGATCACTACTCCTTCTAGAGGCAAACTTGGCTTGTAGTCTGTAGCTCTTCCTTCTTCTTGGAGGTTCAGTTTTGGGAGAATCAGACTCCTCTTCCTCTTCAGACTTGGAAGCCTTTGGTTCATCAGAAGAACTTTCTTCAGGTTCAACAAGGGCAGGGGCAGTCCCTTTTTTTGTAAACTCATCACCCTTTGAGCCATCATGGGGACTTTTAGGATTGGAAGGGACTTCTTCTTCTTCTTCAGACACAGCATTACTTGACCCATCATCTTGGCTTGTTGGGGCAGTTGTATTTAGGGATTGAGTTTGGTCATCTTGAATCTCTTCTTCATTCGCACAGTGACTACTCTGAGAATTAGCCATGGGGCTTGAGCATTCTTCTTCTTTATCTGTAGATGTTGAATTTTCATTCATTAATCCAGCTTCACCTTTACTGCTGGATTTGGTCTGTGGGGACTCAACCTTGAGATTGTCAGTTGCCTTCTCTTCTTCTGATTCTACATCCTTCTCTTCATCAGATGTACTATTTTGGGAAACTGAGGCTGGTATGTTTTCCACCTTGGCTTTCTTGCTAGATGGTCCTTGAAGCAACCTGTTGCTTCTTCTCTTTGTGGTTTCTGCCATCAGGCCCTTTTCTTCTTCGTCTTTATCTTTGGTGGAGACTCTTCTTGATGGGGTCTGAGCTTTATTCACATCACTAGCTTTCTTCACACCTCTAGATTTCTTTCAGGCTGGTGTGGTTGATGCTGGTATAGAGTCATCAGACTCAGAGCTCTCTGCCTCTTCTGTCTTCCTCTTCTTTGCAGAGGCCCTGCTGCTGCTCCTAGTTGTCAGCCTTCGGTTCTCCTTGGGGTTTTTCTTCCAATTCACAAATAATTATGGTGACATCACTTTGTGAACATTCAGAGGCTCTCCCTCATCATCCTTGATTCTTCCTCCTAGCTTCTTCTTTATCACAATACTCAACAGTCTTCCATGAAACACCTTTGTTAATGGTTTTCCTGTAGACTTCTTTAGCTCGGCCTTTTCTACCCACTTGGAGATTTGGTCAAACATGATAACTCCAAAGTTAATCTGTTTCTTTAGAACTATTGCTGACATAATCTTCAACTGCTGATCAAGCACAATATCATGTGCCGTATCCTTACATAGTATGCATTTTCCAACTATTTCAGCAAGGAACTCATACTCTTCTAGAAACTCCTTCTTCTTCATGTCTTTCAGACCAGGGTTTCTTTGGTACCCCATGATCTCCTTTGCTTGTTTCGTATCGACATCATCAAGGCTCTTCAGTCCTTGGTTAGGAAAACCGAGGCATTGATTGAGGTTAGAAGATTTCAGCTTTAGAGACTGACCTTTGACCTTGGTAGAGAGGGTTCCGGAGCTTATGGAAGCAATTGAGTAGAATTCTAGCCTCAAGGCATTCTGAGAATCCTGCTTTCTTTACAAGTTCGAGAATGTCTCTGAACTTCTTTTCGAATTTCTCAAACCACATGGCTCCGAGCTGAATGCCAGTGATTACTCGCCAGTTTTCCATTTGAGCAGTTCGAAGAATGTGGGTATTTGGTTAAGAGAGGTTTATAAGAGATGGCTAATTATGATTTGGTAAGACTTTGAAGTGTTAACCTATTTTGGCTCTTGAGAAGATTTTAAGGTTTAAAAATGGGAGGGAGAAAGGTTCGATAGCTTTTGATAACTGTCTGCAGATTTGAAAATGTCTTTATAGCAGTTCCTTCTAACTCTGCATAGCCAGTGATGTGTCAATCGACCATTGGTTACACGATGCCCAGTAATGAGCTGTAACTCCTCATAACTTTTTAGTTATATATTTCCTTTTAGAAGAGTAGACATTTAATCGACGTGGCTTTGACTGTTGACCTTTTGATTCGTAGAGTAGCATTGCAAGGCAGCTATGGACTCTACGTTTTCCTTTGTTAACTCAACGATCAACTTTTGTGAGATGATGCAGTGGATGGCATTGACTTTTATTCTCAATTTGATGCAGCATAGTTTGATCACTGATACATTCGAACTTATCTCCTCATTTTGAATGGTTGATCAATTGTCCCATTTTCCAAGCTCCTTGTAAACTGCAGTACCCTTTTGTAGGACTACGATCGTCGAGTTGTCTTCTACGATCGCTGAGGTAGCACTACGATCGTGGAGTTCTCTCTAACCTCGACTCTACGATCGTTGGCTGACTTGGTCCTTGAGATGAACTTTACTAAGTATTCCTTCTAGGTCAAGGTACCTCAGGAAGGGCCAACCTCTTAGAGTGAGCTAAGGGTCAGGTTTGTCCATGAGGCGCTTTCCGGATGAAATACTATTGAAGTGATTTGCAATGATATCTCATTCGACCATTTTTGGTGGGGAGATCCTCTACCAACTTTAGACAATTGCATTGCTAAAATCGTGGTGTCCACTTGCTCTTACACTACGATCATATGTTTGATCGTAGGCACTTCACGATGTTGGGTTGGGTGGCTGAGAGGTTATCAGTAGTACGTTTTGAGACGTTCCTTCTGACTATGGATCTTCGTTTGGTTCATCAGCCACAAAGTTTTGGGACTCTGTAGCTGGTATATTGCTTCATAATATATCTTAGTGTTGTTGTTTCTCAACAGATCACTGCTCCCCATGGTTGATGTTGTTTTCTCAGCTGTGATTCCCTTTTCTACATGTGTATTAGAAGGCAGCCTTGCATATCTCCTTATGACTGAAATCACCATTATCACTTAAAATTTCCATGTATCGTAGGCATGGATATTTTCAGGACTGATCACTCTACGATCTTTTGATAGTACTACGAACGTAGTCTTCTTTGACAGTCTTGTGTTTGTGAGGTTCTGCTCCCGTAATGAGTTCCTCTCAACTGATGCTCGATGATCCTCTGATGTGAGCTTCCTTGAGGATTCTTCTCATATTGTTTGCTTTGCTTGATTTGAGTATATAAGACACTTTTCATCTTTGGTTGCATGGCCTGCTTCCATATAGAGATTTGCAGCCATGTGAGCTTCATTGAGTTTAGCTCAGTGGGTCTTCGAGGATAGGCTTGGACATATAGGAATTTTATCAAAATCATTTCTGAACAGTCCTTAGCCATCTGCTGGTTGAGTCTTCTTGACTGAAGTCTTCTGCTTCAGTATTCCTTAGTGTGGTAAGATAGACCAAGTACCTGCATGTTTAAATATATATCTATTTTTGGTACATATAATTAAATGTGTCCTACTAGGTTAGTTTTCTAAACCCATGTTCCTCTTATATTTGGATAATCATCACATTTATCACCAACATCATATTCATGTATAAAACTAGTTATAGATAATACATTTTGATATGCATAAAGGTGAGCGTGTGTAAGATTTGACATTTAATAACATACACTTTATCTTTGATGGTTTCATCATTTGTTGGGTTATGTTCACAAGGTTTAAGTGTTCACAGAGTGAGATTAACTCTACGATTTAGGAGTATCTGGTTGATTAATGGAGGTGATCAGTTTCTACACATCATTAAGATACTCTTTTAGAACTGATCATACTCTCTGTGTTATCAAACACTTAGAACAAGGATTTGTACGTACGTACTAACCCACCAGCAAAGATTAGTTCACATTAAATTAATTTGACCTGTGATGCTCTTATGACCCATTTCAGATTTCCTTCAAGATGTCATCTTCAACCTAAAACTTGGATGGAGAGAAAGTTTATAGACATTTGAGTTTCCATCTTTAGGGTACTTTCTCTCTTCACCTTTTTTAGGTAGATTATGACTTTTTGACAGAATACTGTTATGGTTCGTAAGGTGTATTTATGATGTACACATGTAATAGTGAGGAACCGTACCCTTTTACTGTCAGTTACTTAACAATCATTTATCTTTAATGTACTGAGTTTAGGCATTGATGTGCATAGCTTCACTTTTGCTCCTGACAGCTTATTACTTTTGTTGGCCTTTAATCAATCAGTCGTGGTCTTGAAGATGCAGCCTGAGAATCTCAGCATCTTTAGTTCTTTTATATCCTTCAGTTTACACAATTTGCACCCAGCTACTGGTTGGCCAGACATATGTTTGAGAAGATCTTCTTTCTTCTCTTGATAAGCATTTCTTAGCATGTATGGCCTTTTCATCTTTCAGGCTGGTGGATGCTTGACTCTTTTTCTTTGATGTCTCTTGAGCTCTCTCTCGTCTGGTCTTCAGACTACAAGATTGACTGCAGGCTAGGATGGGTCTTGTTGATATAACAATCGAGAGCATGGACCAATCTGAGCAGGTTCAGGTGTATATACACATTTAACCTATACACAATATTTCCAACGTGTGAGCTCATCTGCATATAACAAGTTACTTAGTACTAAACTAAGTTTAGAACAATGTTTGTGCCTGGGATCAGACTCAAAGCGACTAGCTTTTGAATATAGCATAAGAACCTACTCTGATACCAATTGTTAGTTCCCAGTAGGCACAATAGATCTAGAAGGGGGGGGGGGGTTGAATAGATCCTTTTAATTTTAAATACTTTTCTCTTTTATTTTGTATTGCTATTACATTATCATATGACAAACATAAGAACCTTTTCAAGCACAACGGAATAAGTAAAAGATCCCCTTCATTGATATATTCATAATCAAACATAAATTGTTCGTAGAGTTAGTTCGATTGTAAGAAGTTAAAACATACATAGCAGTTATAGCAGTTATACTACATAATGTAAATGACATAATGTAAAAGACACAAGGGGTTTTAAGTGGTTCAGAGACTCAAGATCCTAATCCACTCTTCTACTTTTAACTAGCAGGATTTCCACTAAGGAAGGGCAGCACCCTGAATCACTAAGATTCCATCAAGGCCATTAGCCTTGGGACTTCAGTTCACTAAGAACTCTTTAAGGCCAGCAGCCTTAGAACTCGTCTAGTTCCCTAGGAACTCTTCAAGCCCAGCAGGTTTGGAACTTTATTTAGTCCCTCCGAATAAGGACCCCTCAGGCCCTAGTTGTTTTGGTTTATTTGTTGGTTTCTTGGAATTGGTGCTGCTTTGAACATCTTCTATACTTAGCAGCTTGGCGTGATCACCCTTGAAGTACAGTTGAGTGTTGCATGATGCTCAGCTTTTTCAGTTACTCAACCACTTCGGATGATCCCTTGATGACTACTTTGAAGATCATTCCTCTTGATACATGATGGCTACACATGATGAGTTTCTAAGATGACCGTAAGCTCTTCTGCTAGGCACTTAGAAACTTTCTCATGCTTGCCACCACGATGACGTTTGTGATCTCCCTTCTTGATACTTGATGTCTTCTCATGCTGGACTTGCTAAGATGACTGTGAGCTCTTCTCTATTGTACTTAGAGTCTTCCCATTATGGACACCAAGATGACATGATGCTCTTCTTTCTCTCGGCAGTTCAGAACACTCTTCTTGTAGTAGAACTCTCACTTCTACATAGTAGAACTCTCACTTCTACTTCTTCCTTTGCAAGTATCTGAGTGTTCTTGGTGGATCGTAGAGTGAGCCTTCGGACTCACTATTACACATGGTTTAGAATAGTCCACCTTTACTCCAAACTCGGCAACTCCAGCAACCCTAGATCTTTGAAGCTCTTCCTTATTTATACTCCTTCCCAATCCTTCCATTGGAAAGTAGCCGTTGAAGGCTATTCAAATATCTTCATAGATCTCGAGTTGACAAAGGTAGACTGCTGATGTGACATGTCATACTTTTTTTGACATTGCAGTCTACTATTTCACCTACCCATCAGAGATGTCACTTTAATGTCTTGGGCAGGTCGAATACTTTATTTCCTCCTTCTGATTTCTCAATCTGAGGTTGTCCTTTTGCATCGATGCTCTCAATATGCTCTTGTCCGAATATTACCCTTCAGATTGAACCATTGCCAATGCTCCAGTCTTCAGCTATCCGAACTCTACGATTCTGATGCATGTCTTCAAGGACCTGATCGTAGTGTCTTGTTGAGTGTTTCTCATTGACTGGTAGAGTTAACACTACGATCTTGAAGAGTGTTGATTGGATCTTCAATGTAGAACACCTCTTCTTTTTATTGTGTAGTGCTTCAACACTTCTGTTTACTTCGACTGTTCTCAGAGACTGATGGCCTAACTCCTTGATCTGGTCCCCTCTGAATAGCAAGACACTTCAGATTTATGGCGCGTCCAGCTTGCTTTCTCCTTGTGATCTCCCGTTCATTTATCATCAATGGACTGACCCTACGCTTAATCACTTTAGCCTTGTTCCTCAGAGGCAAACAAGTATGTCGGTTCACTTTCCAACAATTCTTTCTTTGTTTGGAAAATAATACGATCTCGGTTGCTTCCAAGATCGTTATCTTTTGTTCACTTGACTGCTACTGCACTTGCTGACTTTCCTTAGTCAGTTACTGAAGTCTTCTTCTGATCTCCTTGTGGAAGAATTCATCTCGAATGGCTTCACGACTCAATCTTGATGCTGATTGGGTTGGCGGTCAGATCTTCTGTTAGCTTGCATGCCATTCATTGAGTGCTCTCTAGTTCCCTTCAGGTGGGATGTATCTTTGTTGTGCCAACCAGAGGCTTTGTTTCTTTGGATATTCTGGGAGTGCTCATTTGTTGAGAATCGTACTTGCTCTACGATTCTGCCTATGCATTGTGAGCACATCTGTTGAGGTCGTAGTTCTGGACTCTACGATCCAGCTTCGGTTGTGCAGACACTATGACTTCGGGATCAGATCTTGACACTCTACGATTTCTATCTTTGTGCTCGATGTCTTCATCTGATCTTGCTCGACTACGATCTCTGCATGTAATCAATAGACTCTACGAACTCAGAGTGTGATCTACGATCCTTGACTTGGCTTCGGCATCAGTAAACTCTACGACTTTGAGTGTAATCTACGTTTCTGACTTGGCTTTGGCAGATGTTTGGTCGGCTCGTAGACAGCCTGTCTCTACAATTCTGAACATGACTTTCTCAGCAGACTTCGGTCCTGAGGAAGTTCTACTCAACACACTACGATCCTTTCTCGTCTTTCCTGGCAGTTTACGACCTCCGAGATGTACTATCTTGCAGACTATGATTCTCCTCGACACCTCTCGAGTTCTTCTTAACTCTCCTGGCAGACTACTATTTCTGGTGCAGTGCTCGATGATCAGACAAGCCTATCTATTACATCATAAGATCAACCAAACATGCTTGATCTTTCTATATTTATAGTCCTTGTACATCATTTCTTTTTAAGGACTATACAAAGCTGTTTTGCTTATGTAGGATCAACCTAACATATTTGATCAATTCATTCTAAGTCCTTGTACACATGTTTTCTATTATCTATCAAAGGACTTTACAGCTTTTCTATATGCAAACATACTTGCATATTCATTCATATATATCATAATCAAATCATATATAAATAGGAAAAACATTCACATGCTTATTCCTGATAATCTCCCCCTATTTGATTATGACAAAAATAATAAGTGCATATGCATGTTATGAATGAATCTTATATACAGTGAGCAACTGTATTTTTAAAATAGATAATCATAAATGTCATTTATAATGATATGTAAATTTATACATTAAGACATTTTGCATCCTGGATCCAGAACATACCTAACTAGTTTGAGATGTACCTCTTTAGCTCCATGTATGTTTCCAGGATGTCTGTTAATCATCTATTCCTCTGTTTAGTCTTCTTGCTCCTTCTCCCCCTGGGATGATGACCTTCTGTCTTTGCTTAGCTCCCCTTTAGCGTCTTTCTTAACATGCTCCCCCTCAGACTCTACGATCATGTGATCATCATCTTTTGGCTCCCCCTAAGATGATGACTTTGCATCTTCTTCTGTTGTCTGATTCCTTAACTTCTTCTCTTATATCCTTCTGCTCTTCTTGCTCTTCTTTGATTGCCTCTTGCTCTTCCTCTTTCTATGCCTCTTTTTCTCCCCCTTTTTGTCATTAATAATTTGTGAGAGCTACTCCATGTTGGACATAAGCTGCTCCATTAGGTAGGAGGAGTTGGCAACTTCAAACTTGAGTTCCTGTTGGCCTAGCTCAAGTTGCACTGAGAAAGACTGCTTCAGGTCGTCAATCTTGTCAGAGAGGGCTTGGATCTACTATTCATTGGCCTTCTGTACTCGTAGAGCTTCTGCCTTTTGATCTTGTATGGCCTTCTGATAGATGTTATCTCTCTCTTAGAGTTTGAGAGATACATCAGCCATAGTAGCTTGAAGTTTGTTCTGGAAAGAATTTTGTCTTGGTGCTGTCAGCTTCTGTGACTCTTTAGTGGATAGAGATATTTTCTCACTTAGTTCATCAGAACTCTTCAGTAGTTCCTGCACCAAAATAGTTTGATCCTCTTGTTAGGTAGCCGCTGGTTGAGCATCGGATTACTCTACGATTTTTATTCTTGGATAGATTTTCGAAACCTTGGAGAATCTGAATAATCATTGAGTGCCAATTGCTGGTTGAGGATGAGGGAATGTCAGATAGCAGTGTTTGGGCTATTGGAAGCTTCTGATTTTGAATTTGAACAGTCTCAGCAGTAGAGTGAATAGACTCTACGATCATCTCCTTGATCATGTTTCTGCTTCCTTGAGAGTCCACTCTACGATCGTAGGTGATATAGTGATTTCCAGCATATCGATAGACTTTGAAGTGGGGCTGGTTTGTGATCATCTTTGTAGCAAAACTTTTTACCCTTGGAAAGTTTTGTGCTACCAGCTCCATGCTTGGAAAGTGAGAGTAGCACCAGCTGAGATAGCT
The DNA here is from genome assembly GCA_016801055.1 of Panax notoginseng. Classification (NCBI taxonomy): domain Eukaryota; kingdom Viridiplantae; phylum Streptophyta; class Magnoliopsida; order Apiales; family Araliaceae; genus Panax; species Panax notoginseng. The sequence goes on from CM029018.1 coordinate 78,265,279, forward strand.
TCATCTCCTTCAGTATGGGCCTTAAGCCATTGCATCCACTGGAAGAACCATCTCATCAGCAAGTCTTCAGGATTATAGAGAATGGTCGAGCAGTCTTGCTCCATATTGTTCCAGTTTTTAGCTATGTCAAAGGTAGTCATTCTTACTACCTTGAACTGCACATCTCCATAGTTGACCTATCTTTCTGGTGGAGCTTCTGGTAGTTCATTTGAGACTTCCACCACTATTCTTCTGGTGAATTTTGTTGGAGAGAGGATAGGATAGAGTTCTGGTTCTTCCTCTAATTCTTGATTTTCAGAATTGGAATTATTCTCCATTTCTTTTCTCTCAGAGCCTGAACTATCTTGATCATTTCCCACAGTGAGTCCTTCTTGCTGCATTTCATTTCGAGAACCTTCTTCAACAAGATCTTCCTCTGATTCATCTTCTTCACCACTGGTTCCATCTTCAGCACTTTCATCCTTTGATACAAGCTCATCATCGCTTAGTTCAATGATAGTATTGGAGAGATCACTACTCCTTCTAGAGGCAAACTTGGCTTGTAGTCTGTAGCTCTTCCTTCTTCTTGAAGGTTCAGTTTTGGGAGAATCAGACTCCTCTTCCTCTTCAGACTTGGAAGCCTTTGGTTCATCAGAAGAACTTTCTCCAGGTTCAACAAGGGCAGGGGCAGTCCCTTCTTTTGTAAACTCATCACCCTTTGAGCCATCATGGGGACTTTTAGGATTGGAAGGGACTTCTTCTTCTTCTTTAGACACAGCATTACTTGACCCATCATCTTGGCTTGTTAGGGCAGTTGTATTTGGGGATTGAGTTTGGTCATCTTGAATCTCTTCTTTATTCGCAGAGTGACTACTCTGAGAATTAGCCATGGGGCTTGAGCATTCTTCTTCTTTATCAGTTGATGTTAAATTTTCATTCATTAATCCAGCTTCACCTTTACTGCTGGATTTGGTCTGTGGGGACTCAACCTTGAGATTGTTAGTTGCCTTCTCTTCTTCTGATTCTACATCCTTCTCTTCAACGGATGTACTATTTTGGGAAACTGAGGCTGGCATGTTTTCCACCTGGATGGTCCTTGAAGCAACCTATTGCTTCTTCTCTTTGTGGTTTCTGCCATCAGGCCCTTTTCTTCTTCTCCTTTATCTTTGGTGGAGACTCTTCTTGATGGGGTATGAGCTTTCTTCACATCACCAACTTTCTTCACACCTCTAGATTTCTTTCAGGCTGGTGTGGTTGCTGCTGGTATAGAGTCATCAGACTCAGAGCTCTCTACCTCTTCTGTCTTCCTCTTCTTTGTAGAGACCCTGCTGTTACTCCCAGTTGTCAGCCTTCGGTTCTCCTTGGGGTTTTTCTTTCAATTCACAAATAATTATGGTGACATCACTTTGTGAACATTCAGAGGCTCTCCCTCATCATCCTTGATTCTTCCTCCTAGCTTCTTCTTTATCACAATACTTAACAGTCTTCCATGAAACACCATTGTTAATGGTTTTTCTATAGACTTCTTTAGCTCAGCCTTTTCTACCCACTTGGAGATTTGGTCAAACATGATAACTCCAAAGTTAATATGTTTCTTCAGAACTATTGCTGATATAATCTTCAACTGCTGATCAAGCACAATATCATGTGCAGTATCCTTACATAGTATGCATTTTCCAACTATTTCAGCAAGGAACTCATACTCTTCTAGAAACTCCTTCTTCTTCATGTCTTTCAGACCAGGGTTTCTTTGGTACCCCATGATCTCCTTTGCTTGTTTCGTATCGACATCATCAAGGCTCTTCAGTCCATGGTTAGGAAAACCTAGACATTGATTGAGGTCAGAAGATTTTAGCTTTAGAGACTGACCTTTGACCTTGGTAGAGAGGGTTCCGGAGCTTATGGAAGCAATTGAGTAGAATTCTTTAACCAGGTCAGCATATACTCGAGTGCTAGCCTCAAGGCATTCTGAGAATCCTACTTTCTTTACAAGTTCGAGAATGTCTCTGAACTTCTTTTCGGATTTCTCAAACCACATGGCTCTGAGCTGAATGCCAGTGATTACTCGCCAGTTTTCCATTTGAGCAGTTCGAAGAATATGGGTATTTGATTAAGAGAGGTTTATAAGAGATGGCTGATTGTTATTTGGTAAGACTTTGAAGTGTTAACCTATTTTGGCTCTTGAGAAGATTTTAGGGTTTGAAAATGGGAGGGAGAAAGGTTTGATAGCTTTTGATAACTGTCTGCAGATTTGAAAATGTCTTTATAGCAGTTCCTTCTAACTTTGCATAACCAGTGATGTGTCAACCGACCATTGGTTGCACGATGCCCAGTAATGAGCTGTAACTCCCCATAACTTTTTAGTTAGATATTTCCTTTTAGAAGAGTAGACGTTTAATCGACGTGGCTTTGACCGTTGACCTTTTGATTCATAGAGTAGCATGGCAAGGCAGCTATGGACTCTACGTTTTCCTTTGTTAACTAAACGATCAATTTTTGTGAGATGCTGCAGTGGATGGCTTTGACTTTTATTTTCAATTTGATGCAGCATAGTTTGATCATTGATACATTCGAACTTATCTCCTCATTTTGAATGGTTGAGCAATTGTCCCATTTTCCAAGCTCCATGTAAACTGCAGTACCCTTTGGTAGGACTACGATCGTCGAGTTGTCTTCTACGATCGCTGAGGTAGCACTGCGATCGTGGAGTTCTCTCCAACCTCGACTCTATGATCGTTGGCTGACTTGGTCCTTGAGATGAACTTTACTAAGTATTCCTTCTAGGTCAAGGTAACTCAGGAAGGGCCAACCTCTTAGAGTGAGCTAAGGGTCAGGTTTGTCCATGAGGCGCTTTCCAGATGAAATACTATTGAAGTGATTTGCAATGATATCTCATTCGACCATTTCTGGTGGGGAGATCCTCTACCAACTTTAGACAATTGCATTGTTAAAATCGTGGTGTCCTCCTGCTCTTACACTACGATCATATGTTTGATCGTAGGCACTTCACGATGTTGGGTTGGGTGGCTGAGAGGTTATCAGTAGTACGTTTTGAGACGTTCCTTCTGACTATGGATCTTCGTTTGGTTCATCAGCCACAAAGTTTTGGGACTCTGTAGCTGGTATATTGCTTCATAGTATATCTCAGTGTTGTTGTTTCTCAACGGATCACTGCTCCCCATGGTTGATGTTGTTTTCTCAGCTGTGATTCCCTTTTCTACATGTGTATTAGAAGGCAGCCTTGCATATCTCCTTATGACTGGAATCACCATTATCACTTTAAATCTCCTTGTATCGTAGGCATGGATATTTTTAGGACGGATCACTCTACGATCTTTTGATAGTACTACAAACGTAGTCTTCTTTGACAGTCTTGTGTTTGTGAGGTTCTGCTCCCGTAATGAGTTCCTCTCAACTGATGCTCGATGATCCTCTGATGTGAGCTTCCTTGAGGATTCTTCTCATATTGTTTGCTTTGCTTGATTTGAGTATATAAGACACTTTTCATCTTTGGTTGCATGGCCTGCTTCCATATAAGGATTTGCAGCCGTGTGAGCTTCATTCAGTTTAGCTCAGTGGGTCTTCGAGGATAGGCTTGGACATATACGAATTTTAACAAAATCATTTCTGAACAGTCCTTAGCCTTCTGTTGGTTGAGTCTTTTTGACTGAAGTCTTCTGCTTTAGTATTCCTTAGTGTGGTCAGATAGACCAAGTACCTGCATGTTTAAATATATTTCTATTTTTGGTACCTATAATTAAATGGGTCCTGCTAGGTTAGTTTTCTAAACCCTGTTCCTCTTATATTTGGATAATCATCACATTTATCACCAACATCATATTCATGCATAAAACTAGTTTTAGATATTACATTTTGATATGCATGAAGGTGAGTGTGTGTAAGATTTGACATTTAATAACATACACTTTATCTTTGATGGTTTCATCATTTGTTGGGTTATGTTCACAAGGTTTAAGTGTTCACAGAGCGAGATTAACTCTACGATTTAGGAGTATCTGGTTGATTAATGGAGGTGATCAGTTTCTACACATCATTAAGATACTCTTTTAGAACTGATCATACTCTATGTGTTATCAAACACTTAGAACAAGGATTTGTACGTACATACTAACCCACCAGCAAAGATTAGTTCACATTAAATTAATTTGACCTGTGATGCTCTTATGACCCATTTCAGATTTCCTTCAAGATGTCATCTTCAACCTAAAACTTGGATGGAGAGAAAGTTTATAGACATTTGAGTTTCTATCTTCAGGGTACTTTCTCTCTTCACCTTTTTAGGTAGATTATGAATTTTTGACAGATTACTGTTATGGTTCATAAGGTGTATTTATGATGTACACATGTAATAGTGAGGAACCATACCTTTTTACTGTCAGTTACTTAACAATCATTTATCTTTAATGTACTGAGTTTAGGCATTGATGTGTATAGCTTCACTTTTGCTCCTGACAGCTTATTGCTCTTGTTGGCCTTTAATCAATCAGTCGTGGTCTTGAAGATGCAGCCTGAGAATCTCAGCATCTTTAGTTCTTTGACATCCTTCAGTTTAAACAATTTGCACCCAGCTGCTGGTTGGCCAGACATATGTTTGAGAAGATCTTCCTTCTTCTCTTGATAAGCATTTCTTAGCATGTATGGCCTTTTCATCTTTCAGGCTGGTGGGTGCTTGACTCTTTGTCTTTGATGTCTCTTGAGCTCTCTATCATCTGGTCTTCAGACTACAAGATTGACTGCAGGCTAGGATGGGTCTTGTTGATATAACAATTTAGAGCATGGACCAATCTGAGCAGGTTCAGGTGTATATACACATTTAACCTATACACAATATTTCCAACGTGTGAGCTCATCTGCATATAACAAGTTACTTAGTACTAAACTAAGTTTAGAACAATGTTTGTGCCTGGGATCAGACTCAAAGAGATTAGCTTTTGAATATAGCATGAGAACCTACTCTGATACCAATTGTTAGTTCCCAATAGGCACAATAGATCTATAAAGGGGGGGGGGGGGGGGTTGAATCGATCCTTTTAATTTTAAATACTTTTCTCTTTTATTTTGTATTGGTATTACATTATCATATGACAAACATAAGAATCTTTTCAAGCACAACGGAATAAGTAAAAGATCCCCTTCATTGATATATTTATAATCAAACATACATTGTTTGTAGAGTTAGTTCGGTTGTAAGAAGTTAAAACATACATAGCAGTTATAGCAGTAATACTACATAATGTAAATAACATAATGTAAAAGACACAAGGGGTTTTAAGTGGTTCAGAGACTCAAGATCATAATCCACTCTTCTACTTTCAACTAGCAGGATTTCCACTAAGGAAGGGCAGCACCCTAAATCACTAAGATTCCTTCAAGGCCATTAGCCTTGGGACTTCAGTTCACTAAGAACTCTTCAAGGCCAGCAGCCTTGGAACTCGTCTAGTTCCCTAGGAACTCTTCAAGCCCAGCAGGTTTGGAACTTTATTTAGTCCCTCCGAATAAGGACCCCTCAGGCCCTAGCTGTTGTTGTTTATTTGTTGGTTTTTTGGAATTGGTGCTGAGCCGCTAAGATGTCTTCATGCTCTGAACATCTTCTATACTTAGCAGCTTGGCGTGATCACCCTTGAAGTACAGTTGAGTGTTGCATGATGCTCAGCTTCTTCAGTTACTTAACCACTTCAAATGATCCCTTGATGACTGCCTTGAAGATCATTCCTCTTGGTACATGATGGCTACACATGATGAGTTTCTAAGATGATCGTAAGCTCTTTTGCTAGGTACTTAGAAACTTTCTCATGCTTGCCACCACGATGACGTTTATGATCTCCCTTCTTGATACTTGATGTCTTTTCATGTTGGACTTGCTAAGATGACTGTGAGCTCTTCTCTATTGTACTTAGAGTCTTCCCATTATGGACACCAAGATGACATGATGCTCTTCTTTCTCTCGACAGTTCAGAACACTCTTCTTGTAGTAGAACTCTCACTTCTACATAGTAGAACTCTCACTTCTACTTCTTCCTTTACATGTATCTGAGTGTTCTTGGTGGATCGTAGAGAGAGCCTTCAGACTTACTATTTCACATGGTTTAGAACAGTCCACCTTTACTCCAAACTCGGCAACTCCAGCAACCCTAGATCTTTAAAGCTCTTCCTTATTTATACTCATTCCCAATCCTTCAGTTGGAAAGTAGCCGTTGAAGGCTATTCAAATATCTTCACAGATCTCGAGTTGACAAAGGTAGACTACTGATGTGACATGTCATACTTTTTTTGACATTGCAGTCTACTGTTTCACCTACCCATCAGAGATGCCACCTTAATGTCTTGGGCAGGTCGAATACTTTATTTCTTCCTTCTGATTTCTCGATCTGAGGTTGTCTTTTTGCATCGATGCTCTCAATATGCTCTTGTCTGAATATTACCCTTCAGATTGAACCATTGCCAATGCTTCAGTCTTTAGCTATCCGAACTCTACGATTCTGATGCATGTCTTCAAGGACCTGATCGTAGTGTCTTGTTGAGTGTTGCTCATTGACTGGTAGAGTTAACACTACGATCTTGAAGAGTGTTGATTGGATCTTCAATGTAGAACACCTCTTCCTTTTATTGTGTAGTGCTTCAACACTTCTGTTTGCTTCGACTGTTCTTAGAGACTGATGGCCTAACTCCTTGCTCTGGTCCCATCTGAATAGCAAGACACTTCAGATTTATGGCGCGTCCAGCTTGCTTTCTCCTTGTGATCTCCCGTTCATTTATCATCAATGGACTGACCCTACGCTTAATCACTTTAGCCTTGTTCCTCAGAGGCAAACCAGTATGTCAGTTCACTTTCCATCAGTTCTTTCTTTGTTTGGAAAATGCTACGATCTCGGTTGCTTCCAAGATCGTTGTCTTTTGTTCACTTGACAGCTACTGCACTTGCTGACTTTCCTTAGTCAGTAACTGAAGTCTTCTTCTGATCTCCTTGTGGAAGGCTTCATCTCGAATGGCTTCACAACTCAATCTTGATGCTGATTGGGTTGGCGCTCAGATCTTCTATTAGCTTACATGCCATTCATTGAGTGCTCTCTAATTCCCTTCAGGTGGGATGTATCTTTGCAGTGCCAACCAAAGGCTTTGTTCCTTTGGATATTCTGGGAGTGCTCATTAGTTGAGAATCGTACTTGCTCTACGATTCTGCCTATGCATTGTGAGCACATCTGTTGAGGTCGTAGTTCTGTACTCTATGGTTCTGCTTCGGCTGTGCAGACACTACGACTTCGGGATTAGATCTTGACACTCTACGATTTCTGTCTTTGTGCTCGATGTCTTCATCTGATGTTGCTCGACTACGATCTCTGCATGTTGTGACAACCCGTAAAATCGGATTGTCAAGAATTTAAGTTTAAAGAATTAGTTATTAATAAAATGAATTTTTATTAATACTATTCTGTGCTATGTGTTCATTAATCGTTCTATAACCTAGAATGATTATTAATCGGGAGGATTCTGGTTACGAGCTAGACTGAACGAGTAAGAATTTTCAAGACAAAAATAAAATTTTTCTGGGAACAAAAATATTTTCGTGGAAAAAGACGAAATAGGCACTATTCATCAGTTTCTGCTCGGAGATATATTTTGAAATTCCGAGAAGTTATTGATTACGTATAATCTTGAGACATGATGGAATATTCAATAATATTTCAGTTATAGCAAAAAACGAAGTTTTCGCCTGCGTACTCAAACCCTAAGGGTTAGGGAAAGTAAGTTCCGAGAATGTTATGATCGCGTATAATAATTAGGGTTATTATGCGTGAGAAATACGAGTATAGTACGACGTATAATACGAATATCGTACGAACGATATACGAAGAGAATACGAGAATAGAATGCGTAGAATGCGATTAATCTTAATGGCCTTTGTGTTCATGGACTTTGTAGAATTTAATTGGACTTGGATTATGTCAAGCCCAATGATTTGTGAAATCAAGCCCAAGTTAGGCCCAATAAGAATTAGGGTTAAGGCCCAAACCAAGAAAAGAAACCGCAGATCGAACCGATGGGTAAGAACCATTGGGGCAACCCATGGGATGACCCATGGGCATGTGGGCCGGCCACTTGGCCACCAAGTAAGGTGGTGGCCAAGTAAACTTGGTGGCAAAGCATAGGAATAGAAAGGAGGTTAAGGGCGAAATGACCAAATTGCCCTAGCCTTGGTTTTCTATAAATAGAAAGCTAGATTTTCATTTTCTAGGATTTTTGAAAATCCTACACTTGAGAGAGAGAGAGAGAGAGAGCTCGGTTGGGAGAGGAAGAGGAAGAGCGTGCGCATGAATGCTCGGATCAAAAGTGATCGTGAAATAGAAAAGCTCGCAAATCGCCGGCTTTGTCCAACGGAAGAGAATTAAAGAAGAACGGTAATTCGAACCCTAATTTCTTCTAATTTTTCTTTAAGTTTAATATGTTTAAAATATAACTTAATGAAGATAAGAAGTAGATGAAGTTAAGAATGATTTCATATGGTTAAAATCATGAGAAAACAAAGAAATAAGAATTAAAAATTTAGTTTATAAATTTCTTAAGAAAGTATAAGATTCTTAAGGATTTTGAGCGATCCGAGTGAATCTTATGAATGAGTAGGTAAATTAAGTAAGGAATGATGTTCTATAACATCAAATTCTAAGAAAAAGTAAAATCATAACCCAAAATATCAATTAAAATGAAGAACGAACGAAGAACGCGAAGAACACGAAGAATGTTGTTGATGGACAAATTTAAACCCATCGTAGTGTAAGTGTTATTGATGAAAAAGTTTAAAACCATCGCGTATAAGTTAGTTGCTTATTTTTTGGTTAGGAACGTTAGAAACGTTCATGAAGAGCAGATTAAAATTGAGCTATAACGAAGTTATGGCGAAATTTTCGTAAAAGTCGAGCGAGAATTAGAAAGTTTGTAATTGAACTCGAACATGTAGGGTTTCATAAGAATGTAAGAGAATGTTGAAAACGTGAGTCGTGGACTCAAGAACGAACGAGTTACGAGTTCGGATGACCGAATTACGGACGAGCGAGCGAAGAATGTTAATAACGTAAACATGAACGAAGAGCGAAGATTAAGCCAATTGAATGGCATGTTAACGGATTCAGAATAAAATTCTGTCCATGGCTAATCAAAGTACATAAGATAAGGGAGAGAATGGCTTTGGAACGACCTCGTTCCGAGTTATAACGAAGAAGTTATGAGATCGTAATGTGCGCGTCTCAAATTTAATGCAACACTTAGAAATTTTTCTAGGGTTTTATGTGAGGACCTCAAACTCGGATACTTGAAACCCGAACTCGGTTCTTCACGATACCATTTCTATGAGCGGAATAATACTAATAATAATAACAATAATATAAAAGATCAAATTAATTTACATAATTATCAGAGTCTAGCTCCCAAGTACGTAACCTTTAAACATTCATTACAACCCATGATAGATAATATATATATATATATATATATATATATATATATATATATATATATATATATATATCATAATTGTCTTAATAACATTAAACTATTACATAACATAGTAATTCGTTCATTCAGCAACCTTCCCTTTTCCTTTGTTCTTAGCAGAGTTCTCTGGTTGTTCGCACTTAACTGAAAACATTTAAATTAAGCAAGGATGAGCATTTGAGTGCCCAGCAAGCAATAGCAATTATATATATATAAGCTGAAAGGATTTAAATGTTTTCTTTGTACTATTCTTCTACAACAAGTCAATAGTTGTGAAGTATTCTGGACCAATAATAATAACATAACAACTTTCTTTCAAATTTTTGAAACTACATAATGACTATAACTGGGGTTATGGTGACATGCCATGAACATTGTTTTCATTTTCGAAAAGGTTAAACAGAAATTTATCTGTAAACCGTCATAACTTACGGGCACGGGGGTGATCAGCCCGTTATGCCCTGCATTGATCAATACTACATTGCTAGAACGATATTATCGTTCATCCTTTGTCCGCCGGAGCGCATAAAAATTTTCCCATGTAGCGATGTTCATACCTGTCTAGGTTCTAAATCAAAGGTTTTATCTTGTTCAACAATAATCTATAATTCAATATATCTGTATACGGGTAATTGACAAAGGTATATCAACATGTGATTAAATACAATGATTATCCAAGTGGGGACACTTGTTTAACCACTTCTAGAAATTAACGAACAGAATATATATGTCCGAATTATCATATATTAACATGTTGATATTCAGTGAGCTTATATAATATAAAGTTCATAATCTGTACAATAATAATATAGTTTAGAAACATTCTTACTCACATCCATTGCATAAAGAAAATGCAAAGGTTAGATACTTGCCTGGAGCGCTGCTTACAACTTGTAATTAAGATCTATCGCTTATCTCACGACCTATCATTAATAAGATAGTTCGTTTGATTAGAACAATATACTATAACACGTAATACTGCTTATTGCAGTCAGCACATACCACAATCACATTGACATATAAATTTAACAACCATTGAATCACAAATAATCACTTATCTAATCACATTATCTAAGTCCAGATCAATTTCTGAAATATGTCAGTCTACCGACAACTTTATCGGGTAATTATCGAGTCTAAGACTCTATTTTATAACTTAACATCAGTACGTATCAGTCATTTTATTTTTAAATAACTCAATATAATTTTAAAACATTTATTATAATTTATCATAAATTTTCAAACATCGGAATCATATTAAAATGATTTAAATACTAATCAATTCTATTATCATTAATATTTAATTAGTATTAAACTATTAATGAAATCATTTCCAAAATATTAAAGTTATGTATAATAACTCAAAATACTTTTAAAGTATTAATATTACCCTTAAATGATTTTTAAAACATTTAAAATTATTTTTAAATAATTATCATTAATATTAAAGTATTAATGTTCTATTTATCAAAATATTAAAAGTCATTATTCATAACTTAAAATATTTTTAATTCATTTATATCCTTTTTAAATAATTTTTAAATTAATAAAACTATTTTTAAACTATTTATTTAATATAATTATTAAATAAATTTAATATCAATAATAATAACTTAATAATCATTAATATTAAATTCTTAATGAAATTATCCTTTAAATATTAAAAGTTATATTTTATAACTTAAAATATTTTTAAACACTTTATTTTCATTTAATATGATTTTTAATATAATAAAATCATTTTTAATTAATTTACTTAATTTATTAAGTAAATAAATTAATTACCATTAATATTAATTTATTAATGAAATTTATCATAAAATATTAAAAGTCATTAAAAATAACTTAAAATATTTTCTTATATCATAATATAATTTTTAATGATTTTTCTAATATTAAAATCATTTTTAAATAATTTATTTAATATTATAATTAAATAAATTAAATACTTTTAATATTTCAAAAATATTAAATATTTATGAAATATATTAAAAATAATTAAAAACTAATTTTCAGAATTTTTAATAATTTTTAATAATTTATTTTATATTTTTAATAATTAAAAACTAATTTTTTTTCTATTTTTTATTAATTTCTAAAAAATATTAAATAATCTGTCGGTAAAGACCACCTATAGCGACAGAACCGTCGCTATAGGTGTTCTTCATGTTCTTGGCCAAACCCAGAAATTCATAGTCAGTTTTCGAGTTGCTTACTTTGACCAATCATAATCTAGTGTGTGTTGTGTTTCTGGGTATTTTGTTGATCAGAGAATGTAGTACAAATACAAGACTACTCGATCCAACAAAGAACATCATCAAACCATGCATAACTAACGAGATCTGAAGCATTGAACAAGCTATCAGAGCTGTTCTTCATTTTCTGGGCTACCCAGAAATGAAGAACAGTTCGACTGGCTCGTTTTGGGCTCCCACAACTTGTGATCTAGGTGCGTTTTTAGCGATTTAAGAGGTCTAACTTGTAGAACACATGTAAGTCTAGAGATCCAATACATAAAATCAACAAAACAACAACACAATACCAAGATCTTGTCCGGTCAAACGTTGTCAGAAACCACGCTCATGAACTTTCTGGGTTACCCAGAAAGTTCATCCGTGAAGTTTCTGCCTAGTTTGACCATCCTCCAATTCCTGTATGATCATGATATAAGCTATCTAAAAGCATCACGATGTAGTATAACTACTATACTATAACTTAGATAACAAAACAACAACAAAAATCCAACAACCTGCCAGATCTAAATCCTTAAATATATTGTCAGACCTTGAAAACCCATTTCTGGGTTACCCAGAAACGGTCTGGTCATGGTCGGTCAACGACCTTTGACCACGAATAACTTGTAATCTGTTGAAGCTATGACCTTGATTCAACTTTTATACTAAAGAACACATACACGACTACAACTAAAAGCTTTCAAAACACGTAAATCTCTACAGATCACCAAGATATAAGGACTGACATTCACTGTCAGAGAACAAAAATTTATTTTCCCAGTTTTTGCAAATCTTCAAATCCGAGCCTCTAGATGTTATGGATCTAACATCTAGCAACCCAGATCATCCCTAGACACCTTATATAACATGTTTAACACAAAAAAATTAACATCTAACACAGAATCGTTGGACAGAAATTCTAGGGTTCGTTCATACCTTTCTTTGAAAAATTTCTAATTTTGTGTTGCGGATCTGTTTATGGTAAACGTGGGGCTTTGATTTGGGACTAATATACTTGTGTATTTTGATGGTTAGAGAGAGAGAGAGAGCTTAGTTTGAGTGTTATGAAAAATGTAAGTAACAAATGTTATTTCTCTCTCTTCCAATCTATAAATAGAAGTGTATGGTGCATGTATGGCTGAAATGTGTGGCTGATCTACTGAGATTTTTGAGCATGTGGAGTAATCTAGAGTTGGTGAACAACTCCAATCTTGGCAAGATACACAAGTAAGCTAAATAAATAAAAATTACACATAAGGGCATTTTGGAACTTGGGCTTGATAATTTAATGGCATACTTGTAATCATGCAAACCCTTAGGGTTTAGGGTTTGGGTTAGGGTTTAGGGTTTGAGCCATTTTAGCAAAAGTCTAGGATTTCCAATTTAGGGTTTGCTCAAAATAAAATAAAAGTTTAATAACTTTTAGTTTCTAAAATTTTGAAATTAGAATTTTCGAATTATGATTAATTTTATAATTACCTTATACAGGAACATTAGGGTTTAAATCATATAATTATCATTAACTTTGCTAAAATAACAATTAGGGTTTACAAATTGGTAATTAAGTTTTATAATTTCTAATTAGGGTTACTAATTATAGAAATTAGTGTTTCTAGAAATTAATATTTCAAAATGTTAATTAGGGTTTACCTAATTATGCATAAAATCACATAACATCGCTACATAATAATCTCGAACTCATAATTGAGTTTCAACTAGGGTTTAACACTTAAAATAAGGTTTTTAATAAATTTATTAGGGTTTCTAAAACTTTAATTAGGGTTTACCTAATTAATCACTTAATACACAACATAAAATATATAACACAGTTATATCACAGTCTTAAGCTCACAATTGATTTTCAATTTAGAGTTTCCCTAAGTAAAATTAGGGTTTAACCAATTAATACTAGGGTTTTGAAATTAAACACCATAATTGACCATTTATTATCAATACAAATATACTGTACATATTTATAGCACTGAAAAATCAAAATATACTTAATATTATATTATTATTCTCATACCTTGGCAATAATCTAAAATTAGGGTTTGGATTCCATATCTAATTTATTCTTCCTATTTAACCTTAATAATTAAGGTAAAATAATTAACTTAATAATTTTTACTAAAATTCATATAATAAAATAATTATTATAATTATTCTAAAAATCAGTTCATATATTATTTAAATAATATATGATTATATATTTTTATGGAAAATAATTATTAAAATATTTCTACCATAAATTAATTATTATAAGTATATACTTTTTAATAATCAATAATTTTAAAATAAATTCATTTGTAAATAATTATGTAATAAATATATTTTTACTTACCACATAAATACATATACACATAATCTTGTACAAATCCTCATCCTTAATATATAAAAAAAAAATTTATTCACAAGATTTCTTATTTATTTATATAGAAAATATCGGGTTGCTACATTCACCCTCCCTTATAAAGATTCCGTCCCCGGAATCACCGTTTTAAAACCTATACATACACGGTCACATAGCGTACACAATCATTGTAAGTAAATCTCGATCAACTTTGATCGAACTGATCTTTAACTATTCACACAAAGCTTGTCTTTCTGATTACACAGAAAAATTGGTTTCTAACAGAACTCAAATTCCTCCTCAAAATTTCTTTATAAAATAATTTTACTATATATAGGAAAATCATGCATAAGAAAATAAAAAGGCATACGAATAATACCTGGAGTTCCAGTGCCAGCTGCTGCCGTATCCTGAACTGTCATGTTGTAGACCCTTGCTGTAGACTTTGTTGGCTTGCTTGACAAAATCGGTCCCGTGATTGCTAACGTTCCACTGCCAGTGCCCATATTCACACTTCCTGTCTCCACCCTCCTTTTTGGACAATCTTTCACCCTATGCTCTGTCGATCCGCATATAAAACATCCACTATTCATCCTAGGATTGGGGCAGTTGGGAGAAATATGGCCCTCTTGCCCGCACTTATAGCAAACAAATTTTCCTTACAAACACTCCCCCGAGTGATTCTTCCCACATGTCTTACATGGCACTAATTGTTTCTTAACACCTTCCTATTTCACTTGTACACTTGCAAAACTGCTCACCTTCCTCTTACTATCTCCACTCCTGCTCCCACTATTAATTTCCACCTTCCTAGCTCCTTCTATCTTACCCTTATTCTTCCTCTCCTTATTGTAAAGGCTCATGGCCTCACTTCCCTCCTCAGCTATGATCGCTTTCTCCACGAGTGATGCAAATGTAGGAATTTGCAACACCGCCACTTTGTTATAGAGCTAGGGTTTCAATCCCAATTCAAACCTTCTAGCTTTCCTAGCCTCCGTATCAACTTGATGCGGAGCAAACCTAGCTAACGCATTGAATTTGGCGGCGTATTCAGACACCGTCATATTCTCCTGCTTCAACTCTAAAAATTTAACCTCCATCCTCGCCTGCATACTTGGTGAAAAATAATTTTCGAAAAACAAAGTTTTAAATCTATCCCATGTGACTACACCTTCTCCCGCCCTAGCTTGATTCGCTTCCCACCAAAAATTTGCTTCCCCCTTCATCATATAGGTGGCAAAAGCAGTTTTCTGCCCCTCATCTACCCTAGCTACCATAAACGCTTTTTCAATTTCCTTAACCCAAGTTTGAGCTTCTACAGGATCAGTTGTACCTTTGAATTCTGGTGGTCCTACAGCCTTAAAGTCTTTGAAGTTCGCTAAGCGGTTGCCCGGCTGGTTTTCAGCGACCGGTATTTCCTGTTGCATAGCCTGAGCTATCATGTTCGCAAATTGCCGCATCAGATCTGGTTGTTGTTGTCCCTCAACGTTGTTGACAGATTCCTCTGCCCTTTGATTGCGAGTTCGACGTCTTGGCGGCATTATCTGATTGAAAAAAATCATAATTTAACTTACATTCTAAACCTTATCACATAAGTTTAATATTTTAAACTTATTTCACCATTTCTCAAACATAGATTCATATTCATTTAACGAATATTTTACATAGCACAAAATGCTTTGAACTTCAGCTATCCCTTTATGACCTCAAAAGTCAGGATTTACAGTCTTGACTTAATACAAAAGTTGGAAACATTACATTACACAAACGTACTTATCATATGCATTACATTAAACACTCTTACACAACAGAACGTATACTACCTATTTATTACACCTTTTCCTTGGATATTCTCTCGCCTGATGACCTTCTATACCACAGACATAAGATGCTCCTTTTTTGTAGTCAGGACAGTACGGAGTGGTATGTCCTTCATAGCCGCAAAGATAACATATTCTTTTCCATTTCTTCTTATTGGATTTTCCTAAGTCATGGTCTTCTATCTTTCTTTTCCCCTTCTTATCCGGAGCTGCACACGATGTGCTGCTTATGGCTCCCATCTGACCAATTTGGATTTTAAGCTTATCTTGTCCTTCCAATGTTTCTATTAACGCTTGACGCAACTGACTATTCAACAGCCTTTCTATCTCCCACAGCCTTTCCAGAGAAGAAACCTTGTTCTTCAGATTCTGCACCTCTGTTGATGCTTGATCAGCTCCAACTTTAGTGTCTGAATCGCTATCTGTCAGCTCCACCATCTCCGGATCTGGTACTATATTTTCTACAATAACCACATCTTCTGAGTTATTTTCATTGTGAGCCTCTATTTCAGTTATCGGCTTCGATATTGGCTCCTTCTTTACGATCCGAGGGTAATCGAATCCTTTTTCACCTGACATCTACACACATAAGTTATCCTAATTAGCATATAGTATATACACACAACAAATAAGAGTTTTATACAAGTTATCTTTTATTTAGTTTGACGATGAATTTAGTCAATTCATCTCTTTTTAAACTCTATATGAGTTATTTATATTTTCAACGTTTCCCTCTGTTCTAAGGTTATAGCCTAAGGTCTAGCCCACCTAAGGTTTCTAACCCTATAGCTCTGATACCAACCTGTGAGGACCCCAAACTCGGATACTTGAAACCCGAACTCGGTTCTTCACGATACCATTTCTATAAGCGGAATAATACTAATAATAATAACAATAATATAAAAGATCAAATTAATTTACATAATTATCAGAGTCTAGCTCCCAAGTACGTAACCTTTAAACATTCATTACAACCCATGATAGATAATATATATATCACAATTGTCTTAATAACATTAAACTATTACATAACATAGTAATTCGTTCATTCAACAACCTTCCCTTTTCCTTTGTTCTTAGCAGAGTTCTCTGGTCGTTCGCACTTAACTGAAAACATTTAAATCAAGCAAGGATGAGCATTTGAGTGCCCAGCAAGCAATAGCAATTATATATATATATATATATATATATATATATATATAAGCTGAAAGGATTTAAATGTTTTCTTTGTACTATTCTTCTACAACAAGTCAATAGTTGTGAAGTATTCTGGACCAATAATAATAACATAACAACTTTCTTTCAAATTTTTGAAACTACATAATGACTATAACTGGGGTTATGGTGACATGCCATGAACATTGTTTTCATTTTCGAAAAGGTTAAACAGAAATTCATCTGTAAACCGTCATAACTTACGGGCACGGGGGTGATCAGCCCGTTATGCCCTGCATTGATCAATACTACATTGCTAGAACGATATTATCGTTCATCCTTTGTCCGCCGGAGCGCATAAAAATTTTCCCATGTAGCGATGTTCATACCTGTCTAGGTTCTAAATCAAAGGTTTTATCTTGTTCAACAATAATCTATAATTCAATATATCTGTATACGGGTAATTGACAAAGGTATATCAACATGTGATTAAATACAATAATTATCCAAGTGGGGACACTTGTTTAACCACTTCTAGAAATTAACGAACAGAATATATATGTCCGAATTATCATATATTAACATGTTGATATTCAGTGAGCTTATATAATATAAAGTTCATAATCTGTACAATAATAATATAGTTTAGAAACATTCTTACTCACATCCATTGCATAAAGAAAATGCAAAGGTTAGATACTTGCCTGGAGCGCTGCTTACAACTTGTAATTAAGATCTATCGCTTATCTCACGACCTATCATTAATAAGATAGTTCGTTTGATTAGAACAATATACTATAACACGTAATACTGCTTATTGCAGTCAGCACATACCATAATCACATTGACATATAAATTTAACAACCATTGAATCACAAATAATCACTTATCTAATCACATTATCTAAGTCCAGATCAATTTCTGAAATATGTCAGTCTACCGACAACTTTATCGGGTAATTATCGAGTCTAAGACTCTATTTTATAACTTAACATCAGTACGTATCAGTCATTTTATTTTTAAATAACTCAATATAATTTTAAAACATTTATTATAATTTATCATAAATTTTCAAACATCGGAATCATATTAAAATGATTTAAATACTAATCAATTCTATTATCATTAATATTTAATTAGTATTAAACTATTAATGAAATCATTTCCAAAATATTAAAGTTATGTATAATAACTCAAAATACTTTTAAAGTATTAATATTACCCTTAAATGATTTTTAAAACATTTAAAATCATTTTTAAATAATTATCATTAATATTAAAGTATTAATGTTCTATTTATCAAAATATTAAAAGTCATTATTCATAACTTAAAATATTTTTAATTCATTTATATCCTTTTTAAATAATTTTTAAATTAATAAAACTATTTTTAAACTATTTATTTAATATAATTATTAAATAAATTTAATATCAATAATAATAACTTAATAATCATTAATATTAAATTCTTAATGAAATTATCCTTTAAATATTAAAAGTTATATTTTATAACTTAAAATATTTTTAAACACTTTATTTTCATTTAATATGATTTTTAATATAATAAAATCATTTTTAATTAATTTACTTAATTTATTAAGTAAATAAATTAATTACCATTAATATTAATTTATTAATGAAATTTATCATAAAATATTAAAAGTCATTAAAAATAACTTAAAATATTTTCTTATATCATAATATAATTTTTAATGATTTTTCTAATATTAAAATCATTTTTAAATAATTTATTTAATATTATAATTAAAAAAATTAAATACTTTTAATATTTCAAAAATATTAAATATTTATGAAATATATTAAAAATAATTAAAAACTAATTTTCAAAATTTTTAATAATTTTTAATAATTTATTTTATATTTTTAATAACTAAAAACTAATTTTTTTTTATTTTTTATTAATTTCCAAAAAATATTAAATAATCTGTCGCTAAAGATCACCTATAGCGACAGAACCGTCGCTATAGGTGTTCTTCATGTTCTTGGCCAAGCCCAGAAATTCATAGTCAGTTTCCAAGTTGCTTACTTTGACCAATCATAATCTAGTGTGTTGTGTTTCTGGGTATTTTGTTGATCAGAGAATGTAGTACAAATACAAGACTACTCGATCCAACAAAGAACATCATCAAACCATGCATAACTAACGAGATCTGAAGCGTTGAACAAGCTGTCAGAGCTGTTCTTCATTTTCTGGGCTACCCAGAAATGAAGAACAGTTCGACTGGCTCGTTTTGGGCTCCCACAACTTGTGATCTAGGTGCGTTTTTAGCGATTTAAGAGGTCTAACTTGTAGAACACATGTAAGTCTAGAGATCCATTACATAAAATCAACAAAACAACAACACAATACCAAGATCTTGTCCGGTCAAACGTTGTCAGAAACCACGCTCATGAACTTTCTGGGTTACTCAGAAAGTTCATCCGTGAAGTTTCTGCCTAGTTTGACCATCCTCCAATTCCTGTATGATCATGATATAAGCTATCTAAAAGCATCACGATGTAGTATAACTACTATACTATAACTTAGATAACAAAACAACAACAAAAATCCAACAACCTGCCAGATCTAGATCCTTAAATATATTGTCGGACCTTGAAAACCCATTTCTGGGTTACCCAGAAACGGTCTGGTCATGGTCGGTCAACGACCTTTGACCACGAATAACTTGTAATCTGTTGAAGCTATGACCTTGATTCAACTTTTATACTAAAGAACACATACACGACTACAACTAAAAGCTTTCAAAACACGTAAATCTCTACAGATCACCAAGATATAAGGACTGACATTCACTGTCAGAGAACAAAAATTTATTTTCCCAGTTTTTGCAAATCTTCAAATCCGAGCCTCTAGATGTTATGGATCTAACATCTAGCAACCCAAATCATCCCTAGACACCTTATATAACATGTTTAACACAAAAAAATTAACATCTAACACAGAATCGTTGGACATAAATTCTAGGGTTCGTTCATACCTTTCTTTGAAAAATTTCTGATTTTGTGTTGCGGATCTGTTTATGGTAAACGTGGGGCTTTGATTTGGGACTAATATACTTGTGTATTTTGATGGTTAGAGAGAGAGAGAGAGAGCTTAGTTTGAGTGTTATGAAAAATGTAAGTAACAAATGTTATTTCTCTCTCTTCCAATCTATAAATAGAAGTGTATGGTGCATGTATGGCTGAAATGTGTGGCTGATCTACTGAGATTTTTGAGCATGTGGAGTAATCTAGAGTTGGTGAACAACTCCAATCTTGGCAAGATACACAAGTAAGCTAAATAAATAAAAATTACACATAAGGGCATTTTGGAACTTGGGCTTGATAATTTAATGGCATACTTGTAATCATGCAAACCCTTAGGGTTTAGGGTTTGGGTTAGAGTTTAGGGTTTGAGCCATTTTAGCAAAAGTCTAGGATTTCCAATTTAGGGTTTGCTCAAAATAAAATAAAAGTTTAATAACTTTTAGTTTCTAAAATTTTGAAATTAGAATTTTCTAATTATGATTAATTTTATAATTACCTTATACAGGAACATTAGGGTTTAAATCATATAATTATCATTAACTTTGCTAAAATAACAATTAGGGTTTACAAATTGGTAATTAAGTTTTATAATTTCTAATTAGGGTTACTAATTATAGAAATTAGTGTTTCTAGAAATTAATATTTCAAAATGTTAATTAGGGTTTACCTAATTATGCATAAAATCACATAACATCGCTACATAATAATCTCGAACTCATAATTGAGTTTCAACTAGGGTTTAACACTTAAAATAAGGTTTTTAATAAATTTATTAGGGTTTCTAAAACTTTAATTAGGATTTACCTAATTAATCACTTAATACACAACATAAAATATATAACACAGTTATATCACAGTCTTAAGCTCACAATTGATTTTCAATTTAGAGTTTCCCTAAGTAAAATTAGGGTTTAACCAATTAATACTAGGGTTTTGAAATTAAACACCATAATTGACCATTTATTATCAATACAAATATACTGTACATATTTATAGCACTGAAAAATTAAAATATACTTAATATTATATTATTATTCTCATACCTTGGAAATAATCCAAAATTAGGGTTTGGATTCCATATCTAATTTATTCTTCCTATTTAACCTTAATAATTAAGGTAATATAATTAACTTAATAATTTGTACTAAAATTCACATAATAAAATAATTATTATAATTATTCTAAAAATCAGTTCATATATTATTTAAATAATATATGATTATATATTTTTATGGAAAATAATTATTAAAATATTTCTACCATAAATTAATTATTATAAGTATATACTTTTTAATAATCAATAATTTTAAAATAAATTCATTTGTAAATAATTATGTAATAAATATATTTTTACTTACCACATAAATACATATACACATAATCTTGTACAAATCCTCATCCTTAATATATAAAAAACAAAAAATTTATTCACAAAATTTCTTATTTATTTATATAGAAAATATCGGGTTGCTACATTTTATCTCGGCGCCGCAGCGCTGGATAGACTTCGGGAAGTGGCGCCGCAGCGCGAGCTCGGCCATAACCTTTTAGAGAGTGGCGCTGTAGTGCTAGTGATAATAAAGGACTTGGCGCCGCAGCGCCAGGCCAAAAGAAAAGAGAGGGAAGTAGGTCGCGCCGCAGCGCGAGAGGAAAGGAAAGGGCACGGCGCCGCAGCGCCTGTGCAAGGCAATGCCCAGTAATGAGATTTTTATTTCTTAATTACTGGAGGATGTGCAAGAAAGAAGTATGAACATGTAGTTTAAGTAATGCAACACTTGAGTAAGTGTGTTAAACCTTTAGTGAAGGTTGAATGGAAAGAGTTAACGAGATTAAAAGATAGAGAATGTAAACGCTAGATTACGTAAACGATATTCGGGGATCGTAGTAGTAATGAACGAACATGAGGGACTGCTATGATTGTGATTCCTTAGATGTTGAGTGATGAAGGTAATGAATAGCATTCTGATGTTATGTCATGGTAATGAGAGATAGTGTAAAGCGTATAGACGCTGTGAATGCAACGTTGTTGCGTTAAACGATCGGTCTTAGCATACAATGAATGGTATGACTTCGACATTAAGAAAAAATAATGAACGTGGGGTTCATGGGTTGAATAATGATTGATTGAAATTGAAACCTTGAGTAAAGGTTGAATAAGAGATTAAGAGATGACCAACGTGAATGTCGAATACGTAAACGATTCTCGTGAATTGTATTTGCGTTGGACGAACGTTCTAAGTGTACAATGGTTGTATAACTTGGACGCTGACGAAGGTACAAAGTAAGATATGAATTATCATAAAAAGTCGTAGCGAACGGTAATAAGAGTAATGAAAGTCTGATATGAGTCGGATAGAGAATGTTAGAATGAAAGGTAAGCGTTAAACACTTTAACCAACGTAAGGGTTGAGTGTATGTGAATATTAAATGAGCAGAATCTACACCCCGTGTATGGTTTGACTGTAAGGTAATGAAGACTAAGATTTAACCGTGAACGGTGAAGAAACTAAATGGGAGATAAGAACGTATGACGTTAAGAAGCCGAATTAATAAGTATAACTTGGACAACGTTCCAAGTTAGATGAACCGGACGTTGTAAGGTATGAATAAGTTCATATGAAATGTTTAACGCTATGACCTCATAGTATTGACATTGAACGATCGTTCCGAGTATACAAAAGACTGTATGACTTAGACAATGACGAATGAATCCTGAGGTATGGCATTTGGTTGCCAGAAAGCCATAAGGATTAAGAAGTTAACTTAACGAACATTATAGTTTAATGGTTCATATAAGTTAAAATAAGTGTAGGTTATGGTACAATCGTAACTTTGATAGTTGACATATGGGAGTTGGGCTAAACAATTCCTTCAGAGAGCGAAGGTATATACGAAACTGGCAACCGATCTAACTCACTGTGTGGGCAGTGTAGATGAGACGAGAACTTGTTTGTTGGTTGTTTGTGGGAAATCACTCAGAGTACTATATGGACTACTAGGAGAGAAGCGATGTACGCTGAGTCCTATAGAAGTTATAGGAAGAAGATAAGAATGTAAATCATCAAAGATAATGAATGTTATGAGTTAAGACATCTTCGTATGTCATGAAGCCGTAAACCGGTAATGAAAGTTAGTCGCGTAAACTTAGTTTGTAAGAACGTGATCCCTAAGAAGTAAAGTAAAGTAAACCAATGTGTAAGTCAAGCATATGACTAATTGGTACACGTGTTATTTCCTTATGTGCTGCATAGGAATTGGAATGAACAGTTCATCGTAAACTATAAGCTGTAGCTGTGCGTAAGGCAAGTTTCCTAACTTCATTCATATTTTAAATGAATGCTAGTTTCTAAAACTTCTCAGATGTTGAACTTTAGAAGTTCTGTCTATGTGCAAATGTATGATATTTGTCCAATGTGGTAGAATGTATGAGGCCTTTTGCCAAAATGTGAACACTTCGGTGTTTCTATGATATGAACTGTTCTGTGACTGAACTGTTCAATATGAGTATGTTCTGTTTATACATGAACCGTTATTGATAAGTCTGTGCTATTGATTCTAGCCAGACAGAATGTGTATGAAAGAGAGTAGAGAATAAATGTATTTCAAAGTGCATGTAACTGATGTTTTAAGATGATAGGAATCAAGAATATTCCTATTATTCAAGCTGCTTCATAACCTTTGTTCGGTTATTGAGGTCTTAAAAGAATGGTTGAATCCTTAAAGTTATTTGTTCAACTGTATGACTTGCTGGGCAATTGAATGCTCACATTTGCTTTAAATAAAAACATTTTCAGCGAACGATGTTAGAAAGAACTTAAGGATCCAGTAAAGATCAAGCTGATCGGTATCCAGGCGATGTGTCATTCATTATATGAATGAGCGTGAAGATCAAGCGAAGACTTGTAATATAGAATGATAGAATTAAACTATAGAATAGTTTAATGAACGATTATGTATCCTTGGTGGCGGATAAAAGTCACTTGTACAAGATGTAAAGAATAATGTAATTATCATTATTTGTAATGAAAGAGGTTTTATGGTTATAAAACCTGGGATTTGAGAATATATGTCGTTATATTTAGCTACATAATGATGTATGTTTGGAAGAACATGGGATCATGACGTACGGAATCCGGATGTGAAAATAGACCGGATTTCGGGGTGTTACACATGTAATCAATAGACTCTACGAGCTCAGAGTGTGATCTACGACTCCGAGTGTAGTCTACGTTTCTGACTTGGCTTCAGTAAATGTTCGGTCGGCTCGTAGGCAGGCTGTCTCTATAATTCTGAACATAACTTCCTCAGCAGACTTCTGTCCTAAGGAAGTTCTACTCGACACACTACGATCCTTCCTCGTCTCTCCTGGCAGTCTACGACCTCTGAGATCTAGTATATTGCAGACTACGATTCTGCCTCGACAGCTCTCGAGTTCTTCTTAACTCTCTTGGCAGACTACGATTTCTGGTGTAGTGCTCGACGATCAGACAAGCCTATCTATTACATCATAAGATCAACATAACATTCTTGATCTTTCTATGTTTATAGTCCTTGTACATCATTTCTTTTTAAGGACTTTACAAAGCTGTTTTGCTTATGTAGGATCAACCTAACATATTTGATCAATTCATTCTAAGTCCTTGTACACATGTTTTCTATTATCTTTCAAAGGACTTTACAGCTTTTCTACATGCAAGCACACTTGAATATTCATTCATATATATCATAATCAAATCATATATAAATAGGAATAACATTCACATGCTTATTCCTGACAAAATCCATACCTATTCACCGTGATAACACAAGTGCCATAGCAATAACTCATAATCCTGTCATGCATTCTAGGACTAAGCATATAGAAATAAGGTATCACTTCATTAGGGATCATGTGCAAAATGGAACTATATCTTTACAATATATCCCTACTAAAAATCAACTTGCTGATGTCTTTACAAAGCCTCTAGATGAATCCAGGTTTAACAAGTTAATAAGTGAGCTAGGCATGCTTAACTTACATCCATGAAAAATATGCTCTAGTTTGTGCTAACCATACAGATATAAAGGCTATGTTTGAAATCATAGACATGATCAAAGGAAGTCTACGATCGTAGAGCTGAAGTGACGTGAAAGACAATGATAGCAGTGCAACCTCAACGTTGGCAGAGCCCTATTAACAAAACAAAGGAGCACCATGTGATGATAAAGTTCAAGACAAAGAAATCTCTCTGATAAATGCCTCAGGAACAAACCTAACCCTTGATTCACTCTATGAGGTTGGCTTTTCTTAAGTTACCTTAAACCAAGAAGAATGATAAGTCAATAGTTCATCACAAGAACTCGGTCAGACACGACGATCGTAGTTCAGACACAACGACTGCTGAGAAGACACGACGATCATAGTTCAGACACAACGACTGCTGAGCAGACATGACGATCGTAATTCATACTCAACAACTGCTAGACAGATTCAACGAATGTAGAACAAAATTAACAATCACAAAGGCTACCTCAACGATCGTAGTCCTCCCTAAGGACAAGTTAGCTCAGAAGGAACAAAGGGCAAATTAGTACAATCCTCCTTAGTTAAATTCGTAGAACCAAGCAGAATTTGACACCTACCCCACCAACCAAAATGGAGAGACGGAACTTACAAGTACGGTTTGAAAACGCCTTTTGGAAATTAGAAGTTCAAAAAGCTTATCTCTCTCATTCTCTCTACAAGAAGAAACCCTAACTCATAAGAAAGCTCAAACAACCTTACTCCTTACAAAGAAATCAATGGCAACCTCCAACGTTATCTCTGGCTACAGACTCTGTTTCGATGAGTTCAAAACAGCTGAACCCAAATTTCATAAAACTCTGTTATTAATAAAGAAGGCTGGTCTTGAAAAAGCCCTGGGTATGAGCACCTAGATCTACCTGAAGTTGATAAAGGAATTTTACAGGAATGGGGGGTTCAAAAATAACATCATTACCACGAGGGTCAAGGACGTGGAAATCAAACTCAGAACTGAGGATATCAACCTAGCCCTAGGCTTCAAATCTGAAGGGTTCTCTGTGACGCCCCCAAAATAGGTATACATCACCCATTCTGAGTCGCCAAAATACAATTGTCGTGCAAAATACGACAACATATAAACTATGAGTTTGAATACAAATATTGTCTACTAGAGAATATACAAACTCAAAAGGAGTCCTCATTACAATTATTGATACACTATTTTACAAAAATAGTGAGGACTGCTAGACAACTATCTTGAATCATCACTCCATAACCCGGCTAGTTCCTGCTAAATTCTCTCCTCCTGAGAAGACAATGGAACAAAAAGAAAAAGGGTGAGCTCAACTAGCCCAGTAAAAAATATTATGACTAAGATAATATACAACAAATTATCATTAGTCTTCAACAGGGAAAATCTGATAAAATATAATAGACAACAAGTTTTAGATCAACAACTGCAGCGAAAATAACAATCCATTAGAAGAGTCAAGTAGAGAATGAATTCTACTAGCTTCTAAGATTTAAAAGTCTATCATCAATATTTTATTCCTGTAACATCAATCAATATACATCTTGAATCAAATATTCATCTTTGCACTACAGGCCAAAGATATTCATTTGTATCACCAGTTGGTCATGTTCATCTCAACACTTGTTCATCTTTGCACTACGGGCCAAAAATATTCATCAGTTAATCATTCATCTTTGCACTACAGGTCAAAGATATTTAGTAATATCATCATTTAGGACTGAGGATGATGAAAAATATCTTAAAGAAAACGAATCTAGTGAGATAAAAGAACAAATATTAGGGATTCATATTACAGTTTATCCAAGTTTAATAATACTCCATAATAACCAATTGTGAAGCATAATTTAAAAATAAAGATCAAAACATGGATGCAATTAAAAATAGTAACCATAATAGACATCTTGGACAAAAAGAAGAAATTTTTATTTTTCGGTGAATAGTGTCGTATTCGTGAATAGTGCCGTATACGTGAATAGTGCCGTATACGTGAATAGTAACCTCGACACAAAAAGTTCCAAATTTGACAAAAAATTCAAACCAATATTTCGGCATAATGTTATTGAAGAAAATAATATCATTTAAGAAGAAAATAACATCCATTACCTTGCAAAGACAGTACTTCTGACTGGAATACTGAATATAGTGCTGAAAGAACTTGCACCGTATAGCAACACTCAAAGTACTAAAATACTCAAAAAAATACGCTCGATATTATAGAGAGAGAAAGAGAGAAAACTTATGAATTCTGGTGTGATTTTCAATTCTAACTAAGCACCCTATTTATAGGAAAATGCTTAGAATGCCATAGCAGACTAACCTGCTACCTGATGGCTTTACCTACTACTATTCAAGCCTACCACATTTGAATAAAATTCTCAACACATTTTTACCAACCAAAAGTGGGGCCCACCCATGTTTTAATAAAAATTATTTTATTTTCTGAAACTTCAACAATTCATAATAAATAGCCCTTTTATCAGAATAATTCAAATCATATGTGCTTTCCATAGGAAATTTAATTGTCTACAACTTTGTAGAAGAAAGTTTTTCTAAATTCTAATCAGAAAATACCCAAAATCCACAAACGGATGATTTTTAATATCTCTATTCTGACAAAATACTGATAAAACACCTCAACATTAATTTCTTCAATTATAACCATAATAAAATAAATATATCCATCATTTATATCCACATAAAATAAATATTTCCTTATCATATAAATCAATAATTAATTATTCACAAATAATATTACAGAATCACAATTTTGACAGACAGGCCGTTCCCAAGAAAGAGGGGGCTTTTCGATAAGGATTTCTCCTTACTGGCGCGCAATTAGGTGACCAAACCTCTCCTTGACAGAACTTTCTAGACATTACCAATAATGCTATCTAATAATATTATTCAAATAATATGAATTATTGATCTGATAATGGAAAATAATGTGCAGTGACAATTATTGAAACAACAATAATATAAAATATCAACGCAACAATTATTGAACCAATAAAATAAATTATTGAACAGTAATTACTGTAATAATTATTAAGTAGTGTCTTCTTACGTAAGAATCAATAATTCAAAAATACTGTGCAAAACCGTGTACTATTGTGCAACCATGCGTATTACTCTATTTTAACCACCAGGTATTCCAACAGTGTTAACGGTAACAACTACGCCGTTGTTTATAAAAACTCATTTTTTGTCATTATCTTCATCCGACCGTTTTCTGTTATGGGGCCCACAAATGGCTGCGCCGTCGTAAAAATATTCCCTGACAGTAAGAATATTCCACCACCAAACGAATATTCCCCGACAAAATGAATATTTTATAACCACTTGCTTATTTTGCAAAATTTTCACATTTCACCCATAACCAAAGCATTATATCAAATTAACACCTTATTATTCACAATAATATTTAGAGAAAATTTGACTTTATTCATTAATATGTTGGGGTCTTACAACCTCCCCTCCTTATAAAATTTCGTCCTCAAAATTGACGTACATACCTAGTGTTTCGAAAAGGTGAGGATACCTCGCTTTCATTTCTGATTCCAACTCCCATGTCATTTCTTCAATAGCATGGTTTCTTCACAAAACCTTAACTTGTGGTATAACCTTCGTGCGTAGGACATGCTCTTTCCTATCCAAGATTTTAACAGGTACCTCCTCGTAAGTTAAATCGTCAGCTATCTCATCTGGTACTAACTCAATAATGTGGTTCGGGTCTTTAACATATTTACGAAGCATGGATTTGTGAAAAAAATTATGAACATGAGACATGCTTGGAGGTAATGCGAGTCTATAGGCTACATTTCCTACTCGGTCAAGAATTTCAAATGGACCAACAAATCGTGGATTGAGCTTTCCTTTCTTCCTAAATCTTGTAACTTCCTTCCATGGTGCAATACGTAACAATACATGATCCCCAATATTAAATTCCACGTCCTTTCGATGAAGATCCGCATAACTCTTTTGTTGATCCTGTGCCGTTTGTATACGTTGTCGAATCGTTTGGATCTATTCTGTAGTTATGCGTACCATTTTTGGTCCCAACAATGTTGCTTCACCCACCTCGTCCTAGCATACTGGAGAACGACATTTTCTTCCATACAACGCCTTGAATGGAGCCATGTCTATACTTGCTTGATAACTATAGTTGTAAGAGAATTCCACCAATGGTAGGTACTTATCCTAACTCCCTTTGAAATCTAGGACATAGAGTCATAATAGATCTTCAAGAGTTTGAATTGTCCTCTCTGATTGTCCGTCCGTTTGAGGATGGTATGCCGAACTGAATCGTAAATTTGTGCCCATAGTTTTCTGCAAGCTAACCCAAAATCGTGAAGTGAATCTTGGGTCACGATCCGAAACTATGGATACTGGCATGCCATGCAATCTCACAATCTCATTTACGTACATACTAGTAAGACGTTCAAGGGAATAAGTCTCACGTATAGGCATGAAAGGAGCAGACTTAGTTAATCTATCAACAATGACCCAAATCGCATCTATGCCTTGAGAAACCTTGGGAAGACCCGTAACGAAATCCATAGTAATGTGTTCCCACTTCCATTTCGGAATCTCAAGTGGTTGCAATGGACCCTTTGGTACTTGATGCTCTGCTTTTACACGTTGACAAGTTAAACACCTCGAGATAAACTCCGTGATCTCTCTTTTCATATTGCTCCACCAAAATGTATGTCGAAGATCATGATACATTTTGGTATTCCCAGGATGGATTGCAAACGATGTGTTGTGTGCCTCCATCATGATTCTATGCTTCAAGTCAAAATCGTTAGGAACACAAAGTCTGGAGTTGACTCGAAGTATTCATTCTTCATCGATTCTTGCTTCTGAAATAGCACCTTCTTGCACTTTCTTCTTCATATGCATCAACTCCATGTCCGTAGCTAGAGCAGCTTTAACTTTATCCATTAAAGTCGATTCTACTCGTATATTTGATATCATCAGGTGGGTACTTGGAGCCGTCATCTCTATCTCCATCCTTTGCAAATCATACAAAATGGGCCTTTGTGTTAACAACATTGCACTCATAACCATATATGATCTTCTACTCAATGCGTCAGCTACTACGTTCGCTTTTCTAGGATGATATTGGATGGTATGATCGTAATTTTTCAACAGCTCAAGCCAGCGTCGTTGCCATATGTTGATTTCCTTTTGGGTGAAGAAATATTTGAGGCTTTTATGATCTGTATAGATCTCCACTTTCTCCCCATACAGGTAGTGTCTCCAGATCTTTAACGCGAAAATGACTGCTGCCAACTCCAAATCATGAGTAGGATAATTCCTCTCATATTCTTTGAGTTGTCGCGAGGCATAGGCTATGACTTTCCCATGTTGCATGAGAACACATCTTAACCCTTTGCCCGAGGCATCTGTAACGATCGAGAAATTCGGATCTTATTGTAAAATGATTTTATTAATTTAAAAATGTAACGATCGAGAAATTCAGATCTTATTGTAAAATGATTTTATTAATTTAAACAATAATAAAATCTTATCCTATGTGTTATCAAGATGGTTGTCGTTATATAACCTAGTGACATTGGAATGTCGTAGTATTTGAGCTACGTGGATGAATTAAAGTGTTTGAATTTTCAAGACGAAAATAAAAGTTTTCCGAGAAATTTTCTAAAAAACACTATTCATCGGTATGTGCTCGGGATATAATTTTGAGATTTCAAGAAATACGTAATGATGAAATATCAAGGTAAGACGGATTATGTAATAATAATCTAGTTATGGGAAAAACTATATTTCGCTTGTGGACTTAAATTGTGAATATTAAGTAAAGTGAAATGTTAAGGAATGAGTAATGGTGTATGATACTTTGTGTAATGTACAAAGTAATGTAAATGAGTATAATACGAGGTCTTATACGAGTTTGTATGAAGGATGAAATACGGTATATAAATTCTATAAGAATTGAAATACGAAAATAATACATGAACTATATGTGTATGTATTATGAGATAATTAATGGACTTGGATGATTGATTGAATTAATATAAGTCCAAGTAGATTAAAGAGAGAGGCCCAATAATTGATTAATGAACAAGCTAGTGTTTATTAATACAAAGCCCAAAGGATTAATTAATCCAAGCCCAAGTTAGAATCCATGAGTTAAATGACCCATGGGGCAAAACCATATTAATATGGTTAATGTGTGGGGACCAAGTGATGTGATGACCAAGATAAGTGGGGATCAAGAATGTGTGGTGGTCAAGTATGTGTGATGAGCAAGTATGTGTATTGACCAAGAATTGGAAGTAATAGCCAAGTAATGAATAGTAAGGAGGTGGCTTAAAGGAGGTGGGATGTTTTATTGACAAAACTACCCTAACTTTGCTAAGTCTATAAATATAGAAGGCTTGTAAGCCATTTGTTGGTTGATTCAAATAAACTAACAACTCCCAAAGTGCTTAAGTGTTAGAGAGAATAAGCTAGCAATAAGTCATTCCATAAGTAAGAAGAAGAAGCAAGCTACCTTACCAAGACAACAAAAATAAAATTTCTTCTCCAATTATCTTCTATCTCTAACATGATAGGATGATAAGAAAAGTGGGATTAAGAAACATGTATGATTAAGTTATGAACTTAAGTCACATAAGTTGGTAATAAGTCATTTGAACTTATAGAAGTTATAAACTTATGATGAGTTAACATGGAATATTAAGTATGAATATAAGAAATTGTAATAAGGTTAGTAAAATGAAAGTAAAAGACTTGTATGAATATGTATTACGTATACATAAATGAAGCTATATGTTGAAAACATATAAGTATGATGATTAAAAGACTCTAACTATCATAAGTTATGAACAATTGAGTTATAAGTAGTCATAAACTCATGAAGAATAAGTCCAAAAATCCAACAATGATAATAATTTATTGTATCAAGTATGTCATGATGTTCACATAATGAATGAAGTTCATTTGTAATGTTCGAAAATGACCGGATTCCGACTTAGAACGAAGAAACGAGCGTTGAACGTTCACGAACGTTTATCGTTTACGTTAAAAATAAACAAATAGGTGAATCTTTAGCAAATGAATTTAGATAGATAAAATTCTTGAATGATCATGTAGATTATGTAATTTGTGAACCGTAGGCTTTTGAACGAGCCAATTTGAAGCTATAACGAAGAAGTTATGCGTCCGGGAAGTTCACAAAGTTCAAAAACTGAATTTGGTATCTGGTGCACAGAGTTGGCGCCGCGGCGCCAACCCAAGGCAGTTAACCCGCACCGCAGCGCCAGATACAATGTCATAAGCTCCTGGAGAGTGGCGCCCCAGCACGGCACATTACACACGGACTCGCGCCGCAGCGCCAAGTCCGGGTCAGAGAGGCATAAGGCTCGCGCCTCGGCGCGATAGGAAGGCATAGAGATGGCGCCGCAGCGCCAGTCTCAGAACAAAGATAGTAATGAATGTTTTAAAGTACAAAGGAGAGAAGTTAATTGAGTTAACATTAAACATAACTTAAGGAATGTAATGTAACATTGTTAAACTTTGTTAAAACCTTAAGGAATGTAATGCAAAGGTTAATATAACCTAGTCAAACGTAAACGCAATGATAATGATAAACCGAAATAAATAGTAACTGAATCTAATACATAATTAGATTGAGAAGAAAAGTAAGATATAGTCGTATACATACTTGATTATATGTGACCTAATGTAAGGCATTATGTGATAATGTACTGTAGGGACTTGAAAGACTTAAACATAAAGTTAATATACGGTAGCAGACACTAAAGGCAAGTATTCTAACTCTTGTTTCAGTTCAATCTAAACAAGTTTAAGATTTATGTATTCTTTCACATAGATTGAGGTATGTTGAGGTTAAAGCCAATCTTTTTGGGCTAAACTTGATAATCTACTCTTGTATTATCTAATGTTGTTGTCTTTTGTCAACTACTTGATATGGTTTTCAAAAGAAGACTGAAATGTTAAACAAATGTTTTGTCGGTAAAACGACAGGCACATGAGGTTGCCAAATGATTAAACGTACATACGTTTAATGAATGTAGTGTTGATCAACATAGAGTACAATAGGCTGATCACCCAGAAGTGCTCGTAAGTAATATCGGGCTTACGGAATTCGTTCCGGGTTGTCCTTTTTCAATAAAGAATGAATACTCAAGGTCTTTGACCAGAGTGGATGTTTTACTAAATATTGTTGTTATTGTAAAATATTTTTAAAAGAAAAGATGAAGTGCTATTTTGAATTATCAATAGTACTTCATAACTATTATTTAGTTATTGAAGATATACGCTTCGTATGTGTCAAGCATGTTGTTATTGAATTGTTATACTTGCTGAGCTAGCCATGCTCACTCTTGCTTGAACCATATGAATGCAGCTAAGACTGAACGTCCCGAAGGATCAAAAAGGGATAAAGGAAAAGATAAGGCAGATTGTTAAGTTGTCTTATAATAGTATAGGTGTATTGTTGTAATGTAACTAATATTATGACAAATAACCTTTGTAATGGGTATAGAACCTGGGAAATTGTGAATATTACTTTAATATATAGAAGTTATATTCGTTCTTTGAGACTATTCAATTAGATGAATGTATAAATGTGGTACAATATAGCACCATCTGTCGGGTTAGAAGATACCTGGATTTGGGGCGCTACAAGTTGGTATCAGAGCCTAGGTTATAAAACTTAAGGGGGAAAATAGAACCTTAAGTCATAACCTTAAGAAAGAATAAAGAAGTAAAAGATGGAAAGTAACTCAATAAAAATGCATTATATTATGTTATGTGTTCACTGACGTGTACTAATCAAACTATATTGTTTTATTGTAGATGTCAGGAGAAAATGATATGTATAGAGATATACATGTAGTGAGCGAGGATTTGGTTAATCGGGTAGAGATACTACCAAATCCTGTTGCCGTAGAACCAGAAGTGGTGACAATTGAGTCCGGAGACTCAGACAATTTAGACTATATGTCTATATTTGATGGCATGATAGAGGAGGAGGTGGACGTGATGTCCTTTGATCAGATTCCACCTACAGAGGAATTGTCTACGGGAGAATCAATGAAGGCATTGTTTATGTCAGTATTGGATAGAAATATCCATTACTGCCAAGAGGTTAAGGAGTTGAAAGAGGAACTCCAAGCTGTCCGGGAGGAGAAGGCTAGTATGGAAGGAATGTGGGAAGAGGAGCACGATAATAGAGTCCTAGCTATGGATAAGGTCCGAGATTTGAAAGAAGAAGTCTTTGAGCTCAAACAGGAGCTAAAGACTAAACAGCAGAAGTTGGAGAGGATG
Source organism: Panax notoginseng (assembly GCA_016801055.1). NCBI lineage: Eukaryota > Viridiplantae > Streptophyta > Magnoliopsida > Apiales > Araliaceae > Panax > Panax notoginseng. Next base: position 78,299,726 of record CM029018.1, read on the forward strand.
TCCTATATACATAGGAGTTCTCATGTAGATTTTCAGCAGCAGTTAGCTGGATATCAGATAGAAGCAGGACAGACCCGTCATACCATCAGTAGAGATGTTGTTGCCGGTTTGGCCAGAGCAGATTTTGAGAATGCCTTACGGCAGATGTAATCTAGCAATAGCTGGAGTAGCTTAGATATGTAAATATTACATATCTAGTAGTGACGTAAAACCTTCTTTTGTATAAACAAATGGTAGTCTTGTGTAAAATCCCAAATTTTGGAAAGTAATTGCGGGATGGTAATATAATCAGCAAGGTTGAGTAATGAAAAACAATGTAGTGTTATACTACAAGTTATGAATCAGTATAAGTCTTTTTATGGAATATATTGAGTAATGAGTATGATTTATTAGTTTATTATAAATAATAACAAACCAACAAGAATAAAGTAATAATGATGTGTTGTTTCTTAACAGCAAAATGCCGCCAAGAAGGAGACAACAAAATCAAGACACTAATGTTAACCAACCGGAGGGTGGTCCGGTTAATCCAACGCAGGAGTTCATTAATCTTTTAACGGCTGCATTTAATAGAACGGAGGCTAATATACCTGTGATTCCTGGAGTAGTACGAGCTACTACTTTTAAGGATTTTAAAAGTGTAGGTCTGCCGGAGTTCAAAGGAACTACGGACCCTATAGAAGCCCAAACTTGGGTAAAAGAAATCGAGAAAGCATTTGTAATAGCAAATGTTGAGGAGGGTCAAAAGGTTTCCTTTGTAACCTATTTGATTAAAGGAGAGGCCAACTTCTGGTGGGAGGCAAACCAGGCTAGGGCTGATATAGGAAATCTAACATGGGAGAGGTTTAAGGAGATTTTCTTCGAGAACTATTTTCCCACGAGTATGCAAGGAAGGATGGAAATGAGGTTTCTTGAATTGAAACAAGGGGATATGACAGTTCCCCAGTATGCTGCCAAGTTTAATGAACTGGTACGATTTGCTCCACATTAAGTGGACACGGAAGTGAGAATGGCTAGAAGATTTGAGCAGGGCTTAAAACCCTGGCTTTATAGCCGAATCTCGGTGTTCCAAAGTACTTCCTTTGGAACTATATTAGAAAAGGCAATCATTGCTGAAGATGGGAATGAGGCTCTTAGCCAGTACCATAAAGATAAGAAAAATAAGTGCAAGAGTGATGGAGGATCCAAAATCGAGGGAGCCAGTGGAAGTGGCAACGGTCAAAAGAGGAAGGGCTTTAATTCTAGGAATACCGGAGTAAAACAAGGGGATTCTAAGAGAAGGATGGAGGCCTGTAAAACCTATGGGAAGACTCAGTTAGGAGTTTGTCTCAAAGGAAAAGCAGTATGCTATAATTGTGGACAGGAAGGGCACATTTCACCTAACTGCCCAAATCCAAAGAAAAATCATGGATGTTTTGTATATGGATCAACTGATCACATAGCAAAGAATTGCCTGAAGAAGGGGATGGAAGGAAGTTAGGGAACTAATAGTGGTAAGTTAGCTATTAGTGGTCCAGTTCAGCCGGAAAAATCAATGGCTCGCACTTTTAACATGACGGTCCAAGATGCTGTGGCATCAGGGGATGTAGTTGCAGGTATTATTCCGATCAATAACATAAATGCATACATGCTTTTTGATTCTGGTGCTACTTGTTTGTTTATAGCATGTGATTTTGCTAGACGACTAGAATTATTTCCCAAAAAATTACCTATACCTTTGAACATTAAGGTAGCAAATGAGGAGATAATTCCTGTTGAAAATATTCATAGGAGTTGTTGGGTAGAGGTACGGGGTTGTAGGTTATCGGTAGATTTAATACCGATAAAGATAGGAGAATTCGACGTAATTCTCGGAATGGGTTGGTTAATTAATCATAGAGCAATTATAGATTGCCAAAAGAAATGTGTGAGAATCAATTCGTTGAAGCAACCTTCGGTAGTATTTTACGGTAATAAATTGCCGGGACGTCCGTGTTGCCTTACGATGACACAAACTAGAAAATTATTAAGGAAGGGTTGTATAGGTTACCTATGCCATGTTGTGGATACCCAAAGAGTGGGAGCAACTATGGAACAAATACCTATAGTAAATGAGTTCATGGATGTATTTCCAAGTGAGTTACCGGGGTTACCGCCGGATAGGGAGATCGAATTTGTGATAGACGTTGTGCCAGGAGCGGCACCAGTCTCAAGGGCACCGTATCGTATGGCGCCTGTGGAAATAAAAGAACTAATGGTTCAGTTACAAGAACTATTGGATAGAAAGTACATTAAACCAAGTGTTTCTCCATGGGGGGCACCAGTGTTGTTTGTCAAGAAGAAAGACGGATCGTTAAGGCTTTGTATTGACTATCGGGAGTTGAACAAGTTAACGATAAAGAATAAATACCCATTGCCCAGGATCGATGATCTTTTTGATCAATTAAAAGGGGCAAAGTATTTTTCTAAAATAGATTTGAGGACGGGGTATCATCAGTTGAAAGTTAGGAAGGAAGATGTACCAAAGACGGCATTTAGGACTCGTTATGGTCATTACGAGTTTTTGATGATGTCATTTGGGTTGACGAATGCACCAGCTGCATTTATGGATATGATGAACAGAGTGTTCAAACCATATTTGGACAAGTTCGTCGTAGTGTTTATCGATGACATTCTGGTCTATTCTAAGATGCCAAAAGATCATGTTGAACACTTAGGATTAGTGTTGGAAACACAAAGGAAGGAGAAGCTATATGCAAAATTCACCAAATATGAATTTTGGTTGGAAAAGGTGCAGTTTTTAGGTCATGTCATTGACCAAGAGGGGATTTCAGTAGATCCAGCGAAGGTGGAAGTAGTGATTAATTGGGAACAGCCGAAAATGCCGACTGAGGTGCGGAGTTTCCTAGGGTTAGCAGGGTACTATCGAAGATTTATCCAAGATTTTTCGAAGATAGCTACCCCGTTGACTAATTTGACAAGGAAGACGGTGAAATATGTATGGACGGATAAATGTGAAGGCAGTTTTCAAGAACTGAAGAAAAGATTAAGTGAAGCGCCTGTTTTGTCGTTGCCTGATGACACAAGAAATTTTGTAGTATACAGTGATGCTTCGTATAGAGGACTTGGTTGTGTGCTTATGCAACATGGCAAAGTCATTGCGTATGCGTCACGGCAGTTGAAGGATTATGAGAAAGTTTATCCTACTCATGATCTGGAATTGGCCGCAGTAGTATTTGACCTAAAGATATGGAGACATTATCTTTATGGGGAAAAATGTGAGATATACACGGACCATAAAAGTCTAAAGTATATCTTCACTCAGAAAGAGTTGAATATGAGGCAGAGGAGATGGCTAGAGTTGATAAAGGATTATGATTGTGAAATCATGTATCACCCTGGAAAAGCCAATGTAGTTGCCGACGCCTTAAGTAGGAAGGGTCGGGAAAAGTTGTCTATGTTAACGGCTCAAAATGAGTTAATAACAGAAATAGCTAGGATGGAATTAGAGGTAAAGTTGCCAGTTGAGACGGAGCAGAGACTGTTTGCGACGGAGATGCAGTCTACCATCGTAGAAAGAGTCAAGGAAGTACAACTCACAACAGACAAGTGTAATCAAATGAAGAAGCGGTTATCCGAGAATGAAGATGCTAAGTATAGTCTTGATAATGAAGGATTATTAAGATTTAAGGGAAGAATTTGGGTTCCGAATGAGACGGAATTAAAGAAGCAAGTGTTATAAGAAGCCCATAATTCGAGGTACTCGATACATCCTGGTAGGACTAAGATGTATCAAGACCTTCGACAAAGTTTTTGGTGGCCAAACATGAAGAGAGAAATAGCAGAGTATGTGAGTAGGTGCTTGACTTGTCAAAAAGTTAAGGCCGAACATCAACGACCCAGTGGCTTATTACAGTCATTGGAGATTCCAAAATGGAAGTGGGAGCATATCACGATGGATTTCGTGATGGGACTTCCGACAATGCAAAAAGGGTACGATTTGATCTGGGTAATAGTGGACCAGTTGACGAAGTCGACTCACTTTTTTCCAATAAGGGTCGAATATAACTTAGACCAATTAGCTAAACTTTATGTTAAGGAAATCATTTCCAGACATGGAGTACCGGTATCGATTGTGTCAGATCGTGATCCACGATTCACATCGAACTTTTGGAGGAGTTTGCAAGAGTAGTTGGGAACACAGCTGAAGTTAAGCACGGCTTATCATCCTCAGACTGATGGGCAGAGCTAGAGAACAATTCAGACGTTAGAAGACATGTTAAGGTCTTGTGTCATGGATTTCAAGGGTAGTTGGGATGATCACCTACCACTAGTAGAGTTTGCGTATAACAATAGTTATCATGCAAGCATAGGTATGCCGCCTTATGAAGCTCTGTATGGGAGAAAATGCAGAACACCTTTGTGTTGGGATGAGGTGGGAGAACGCCGTATGCTAGGACCAGAATTGGTGTAGCAAACAGCGGAGGTAGTAAAGTTAATTCGGATGCGTCTTGTCACGGCTCAGGATAGACAGAAAAAATATGCGAACTCACGTAAACAAAGTCGAGAGTTTGAGGTGGGTTCGTATGTATTTCTAAAGGTATCTCCCTGGAAAGGAAAGATACGCTTTGGAAAGAAAGGAAAGTTAAGTCCAAGATTTATAGGACCTTTTGAGGTGTTAAAACGGGTGGGAGAGGTAGCTTATATGATAGCATTACCTCCAGCCCTAGAGCGGATACATAACGTGTTTCACGTATCTGTATTACGTCCATATAAGCCGGACTATAAGCATGTAATTGAGTATGAGCCAATTCATATCGAGAAAGACTTACCGTATGAAGAGTTGCCGATGCAAATCATTGATAGAAAGGAACAAGTTCTGAGGAACAAGGTAATACCATCAGTGAAGGTATTATGGAGGAACCACGATGCTGAAGAAGCAACGTGGGAACTAGAAGAAAAGATGAAGAAAAATTTTTCTCATCTATTTGATTAAAGTAAGACGAGATTCTGGGGACAGAATCTTTATAAGGGGGGAAGAATGTAACGATCGAGAAATTCGGATCTTATTGTAAAATGATTTTATTACTTTAAACAATAATAAAATCTTATCCTATGTGTTATCAAGATGGTTGTCGTTATATAACATAGTGACGTTGGAATGTCGTAGTATTTGAGCTATGTGGATGAATTAAAGTGTTTGAATTTTCAAGACGAAAATAAAAGTTTTCCGAGAAATTTTTCGAAAAACACTATTCATCGATATGTGCTCGGGATATAATTTTGAGATTTCGAGAAATACGTAATGATGAAATATCAAGGTAAGATAGATTATGTAATAATAATCTAGTTATGGGAAAAACGATATTTCGCTCGTGGACTTAAATTGTGAATATTAAGTAAAGCGAAATGTTAAGGAATGAGTAATGGTGTATGATACTTTGTGTATTGTACAAAGTAATGTAAATGAGTATAATACGAGGTCTTATACGAGTTTGTATGAAGGATGAAATACGGTATATAAATTCTATAAGAATTGAAATACGAAAATAATACATGAACTATATGTGTATGTATTATGAGATAATTAATGGACGTGGATGATTGATTGAATTAATATAAGTCAAAGTAGATTAAAGAGAGAGGTCCAATAATTGATTAATGAACAAGCTAGTGTTTATTAATACAAAGCCCAAAGGATTAATTAATCCAAGCCCAAGTTAGAATCCATGAGTTAAATGACCCATGGGGCAAAACCATATTAATATGGTTAATGTGTGGAGACCAAGTGATGTGATGACCAAGATAAGTGGGGATCAAGAATGTGTGGTGGTCAAGTATGTGTGATGAGCAAGTATGTGTATTGACCAAGAATTAGAAGTAATAGCCAAGTAATGAATAGTAAGGAGGTGGCTTAAAGGAGGTGGCATGTTTTATTGACAAAACTACCCTAACTTTGCTAAGTCTATAAATATAGAAGGCTTGTAAACCATTTGTTGGTTGATTCAAATAAACTAACAACTCCCAAAGTGCTTAAGTGTTAGAGAGCATAAGCTAGCAATAAGTCATTCCATAAGTAAGAAGAAGAAGCAAGCTACCTTACCAAGACAACAAAAGTAAGATTTCTTCTCCAATTATCTTCTATCTCTAACATGATAGGATGATAAGAAAAGCGGGATTAAGAAACATGTATGATTAAGTAATGAACTTAAGTCACATAAGTTGGTAATAAGTCATTTGAACTTATAGAAGTTATAAACTTATGATGAGTTAACATGGAATATTAAGTATGAATATAAGAAATTGTAATAAGGTTAGTAAAATGAAAGTAAAAGACTTGTATGAATATGTATTACGTATACATAAATGAAGCTATATGTTGAAAACATATAAGTATGATGATTAAAAGACTCTAACTATCATAAGTTATGAACAATTGAGTTATAAGTAGTCATAAACTCATGAAGAATAAGTCCAAAAATCCAACAATGATAATAAGTTGTTGTATCAAGTATGTCATGATGTTCACATAATGAATGAAGTTCATTTGTAATGTCCGAAAATGACCGGATTCCGACTTAGAACGAAGAAACGAGCGTTGAACGTTCACGAAGGTTTATCGTTTATGTTAAAAATGAACAAATAGGTGAATATTTAGCAAATGAATTTAGATAGATAAAATTCTTGAATGATCATGTAGATTATGTAATTTGTGAACCGTAGGCTTTTGAACGAGCCAATTCGGAGCTATAACGAAGAAGTTATGCGTCCGGGAAGTTCACAAAGTTCACAAACTGAATTTGGTATCTGGTGCACAGAGTTGGCGCCGCGGCACCAACCCAAGGCAGTTAACCAGCACCGCAGCGCCAGATATAGTGTCATAAGCTCCTGGAGAGTGGCACCTCAGCGCAGCACATTACACACGGACTCGCGTCGCAGCGCCAAGTCCGAGTCAGAGAGGCATAAGGCTCGTGCCCCGGCGCGATAGGAAGGCATAGAGATGGCGCCGCAGTGCCAGTCTTAGAACAAAGACAGTAATGAATGTTTTAAAGTACAATGGAGAGAAGTTAATTGAGTTAACATTAAAGATAACTTAAGGAAGGTAATGTAACATTGTTAAACTTTGTTAAAACCTTAAGGAATGTAATGCAAAGGTTAATATAACCTAGTCAAACGTAAACGCAATGATAATGATAAACCGGAATGAATAGTAACTGAATCTAATACACAATTAGATTGAGAAGAAAAGTAAGATATAGTCGTATACGTACTTGATTATATGTGACCTAATGTAAGGCATTATGTGATAATGTACTGTAGGGACTTGAAAGACTTAAACATAAAGTTAATATACGGTAGCAGACGCTAAAGGCAAGTATTCTAACTCTTGTTTCAGTTCAATCTGAACAAGTTTAAGATTCATGTATTCTTTCGCATGGATTGAGGTATGTTGAGGTTAAAGCCAATCTTTTTGGGCTAAACTTGATAATCTACTCTTGTATTATCAAATGTTGCTGTCTTTTGTCAACTACTTGATATGGTTTTCAAAAGAAGACTGAAATATTAAACAAATGTTTTGTCGGTAAAACGACAGGCACATGAGGTTGCCAAATGATTAAACGTACATACGTTTAATAGATGTAGTGTTTATCAACATAGAGTACAATAGGCTGATCACCTAGAAGTGCTCGTAAGTAATATCGGGCTTACGGAATTCGTTCCGGGTTGTCCTTTTTTAATAAAGAATGAATACTCAAGGTCTTTGACCAGAGTGGATGTTTTACTAAATATTGTTGTTATTGTAAAACATTTTTGAAAGAAAAGATGAAGTGCTATTTTGAATTATCAATAGTACTTCATAACTATTGTTCAGTTATTGAAGATATACGCTTCGTATATGTCAAGCATGTTGTTATTGAATTGTTATACTTGCTGAGCTAGCCATGCTCACTCTTGCTTGAACCATATGAATGCAGCTAAGACTAAACGTCCCGAAGGATCAAAAAGGGATAAAGGAAAAGCTAAGGCAGATTGTTAAGCTGTCTTGTAATAGTATAGGTCTATTGTTGTAATGTAACTAATATTATGACAAAGAACCTTTGTAATGGGTATAGAACCTGGGAAATTATAAATATTACTTTAATATATAGAAGTTATATTCGTTCTTTGAGACTATTCAATTGAATGAATGTATAAATGTGGTACAGTATAGCACCATCTGTCGGGTTGGAAGATACCCAGATTTGGGGGCGCTACAGCATCGCTGTAGATAACAAATCCATCTGAACTAGATGGTATTGTCATAACAGGTGCCGAAATGAGTCTCCTCTTGAGTTCTTGAAAACTCTTCTCACAATCCTCGCTCCACCCGAATTTTATATCTTTACGAGTCAGCTGAGTTAACGAAATAGCGATTCAAGAAAATCCTTCCACAAATCTTTGATAGTAACCAGCTAAGCCCAGAAAGCTACGTACTTCGGTCATCGACTTTTGTTGCTCCCAACTTTGTATGGCTTCAATCTTTGCCGGGTCGACAGATACTCCATATTTTGACACAACATGCCCAAGGAATGCTACTTTCTCAAGCTAGAACTCGCATTTCTTCAGCTTGGCATATAGCTTGTTATCAAGAAGACTTTGCAGTACCAGCTTCAAATGGAGCTCATGATCTTCACGGCTTTTGGAATAGATGAGGATGTCATCAATAAAGACAACAACGAACTGATCCAAATATTATTTGAACACACGGTTCATCATATCCATGAAAGCAGCAGGAGCTTTAGTTAATCCAAACGACATGACTAAGAATTCATAATGCCCGTGCTGAGTTCTAAAAGCAGTCTTTGGAATATCCTTAGTTTTAATCTTCAGCTGATGATATCCAGAACGAAGATCAATCTTTGAAAAGAATTATGCTCCTTACAACTGGTCAAACAGGTCATCAACGCTAGATAGCGGATACCTATTCTTGATAGTGAGATGGCTCAATTCTCGGTAGTCAATACAAAGTCACATACTACCATCTTTCTTCTTTACAAATAAAACAGGAACACCCCAAGGAGATGTACTAGGACGAATAAAACTGATGTCCAACAACTCCTGTAGTTGGACCTTTAACTCCTGAAGTTCAATAGGAGCCATTCGATATTGGGTTTTAGAAATGGGCTTTGTACCAGGTTCAAGGCCAATAAAGAATTTAACTTCACGTTCTGGGGGTAGACCGGGAAGTTCTTCAGGAAATACGTCAGGAAATTAACTAACAACAGAAATTTTATTCAAATCTGACATGTTTTTGTTCAAGTCCGTGACATGGGCTAAGAAAGTTTGACATCTATTTTTTAATAAATGAATAGATTTATGGCTTGGTATGACAGTGATTGACTTTAATGGTTTGGTTGTTTGAATTCACATAATAGGTTGGTTAAGAATATGAAAACTAACAACCTTACGAAAATAATCAATTTTAGCATGATGAATGGTTAACCACAGCGTGCTATGTGAATATCTTATGTAGATCCTCTAAAGACTGAGAATAGTTAAATTGTATATTCGAAGACACTTAAAGGCAAGTCTTTCTTAACGCTTGTCTGACCTTCGTGTTAGCCAAGTTTTTACATGATGCATGTTATACAATGCATGAATGGTAAATAGAAAAGAGTCGATGCATGTTTTATTCGGGCTAGACAAGTATTGAAGAGTTGATTGATTTGTTTATAAGTCTATTGATATAGAACTGTTAACGCTATCCTATGCCAAGTATTTGGTACGGGTGAGAAGGTAAGTTTGTCTATGTACAAATAAAAGTATTTTCATCGATTATTCGATGGGCACGCGAGGTTACCAAATGTTGAACGTAAATACTTTTAACGTAAGAGTGCTGATCAACATAGAGTACAATAGGCTGATCACCTAGAAGTGCTCGTAAGTAAAGATGGGTGGATGGCCTTAGTGTCGGATATCCTTTTCAAGTATGAAAACGAAAAGAGTATGTTCATGGTCTATTGATCGGTTCATTATTCCTAAGTTATTATATATACTTGGGAATTGCTGTATGAGAAGTATTAGTCAAGTATTTCACAATGATTCATAGATAATTATTTAGATAAGGAGATTAGCATGTAATTGTTGATGTGATATTCATATGATTCTGTGTTAAGACTTGTTGAGTTAGTTATGCTCATTCTTGCTTGAACCATATGTTTGCAGCTAAAGCCGAACGATCTACGAGTTCTAAGAGAGATAAGGGCAAAGCTAAGATGGACAATTAATCGTCCTGTAATAGACTAGCATATTTGTATATAATACACTTATGAAGAATAATGAATGTATTTGGTTATGAACCTGGGAAAGGATTTATTACATATGTAATACAAAGATAGTAATTACACTCATTTTGTTATTATTTCAATGGAATGATTGTTTAGAATGTAGTATCATGGAGCACCATCTGTCGGGTTGGAAGATACTCGGATTTGGGGGTGTCACAAGTTGGTATCAAAGCATTAGGTTATAAAACTTAAGGGGGGAAGAACCTTATGCTAATAACCTCGTAGGAAAGGAAGAGTCCAAAGAAAGTTAACTCGAGTCAAATGAGTTAATAAGGTATTAAGGAACTTAGTACCAAAAGTTTTAAAAGATGGAAAGTAAACCTAAATGGATTAAATGTGATTTGTGCTTATATTATGGTGTATTATGTACTAATCAATTTGTTATGTATTATTGTAGATGTCGGTTGATAGCTTGATGTATAGGGATATACATGTGATCAGCGAGGAGTACGTGAACCGAGTTGAGATAGTACATGTGCCTATAGCAGACATACCTGTAGTGATTCTAGAGGAGTCAGAGCCCGAGAAATATTACTCAGAGGAGGACTATTCGGAGGAGACCATAGGGATAGCATCATATTTGAATATGATGATTGATGTGGAGGATGACATTGAGGTAACATCGATTAATACGGTGATGCCTGCCCTAGAGTCTACACCTACCAAGACTATGAGGGCAATATACCTCTCAGTGCTTAACCGTAACATGCAACTACACATTATGGTGCAGCACCAGAAGGAAGAGATCAGTGATCTCTATGGGGCGAAAGAGTCTGCAGAGTCAGGCTATGAGATAGAGCACGATGAAAAAGTGCTCATGACTGACAAGGCCCAGGACTAGAAGAACGAGGTCATAGAACTTCGCAAGAAACTGGTTGAAAAAGACCAGAAGATAGCACAAATTCCATATATAAATGACAGTGCGAACGAGGATTTCAAGCTTAAGATAGCTTGTTATTCTATTGAGTCGGGACATGCTCGACATACTATAAGTCGAGATATTGTGTCGATTCTGGCGAACCAGAAGCATGAGAATGCTGTTAGACAATATTAGGAGTAGTATGGTGAATACTTTTGTGTAGTGACGTAAAGCCCTCTTTTGTATAATTAAAGGGTAGTCTTTTTGTAAATCCCAATTTTTGTAGAAGTCAATCGCGGGATGTATATGTAATAGCTTTTGGGCTATGGAAAGTAACTTGTAAATAGTTTGATCTATAAAGAAGCATTTTAATATAAGGAAGTTTTTATTTTTAAATTTCTTTGTTATGTATGAGTTATTTTCCAATTGTTTGACGACTAATAACGAAGTAAGTAAATAAGTAATAACGGAAATTTATTTATTTAATCAGAAATGCCGCCAAGAAGAAGACAACGTAACCAAGAAGCGGAATTGCATAATGAGAACGAGGGGGGTCCTAATAACCCAATGCAAGAGTTCGTTAATTTATTAGCGGCTGCATTTAACCAAGCTGGGGGTAGAGCACCCGCGGGACCTAGGGTAGCCCGAACAACTACCTTTAAGGAATTTAATAGTGTAGGTCCACCCGAATTTAAGGGAACAACTGACCTAGTGGAGGCCCAGGCATGGGTCAAGAAAATAGAAAAGGCGTTTGTTATTACAAACGTAGTTGAGGCACAAAAGACCTCTTTTTCGACCTATATGATGAAGGGGGAAGCCAACTACTGGTGGGAGCCTCACCAGGGTGGGGCTGGAGCGAAAGTTGTTACATGTGAACAGTTTAAGAAGGTATTATTCGAGAACTATTTCCCTACTAGCATGCAAGGGAGAATGGAGATTATGTTCTTAGAACTTAAGCAGGGGGACATGTCTGTTCCCCTATATGCGGCCAAATTCAATGAATTGGCGAGGTTCGCTCCACACCAAGTGGACACGGAGGAGAGGAAGGCTCGTAGGTTTGAGCAGGGCCTAAAACCCTGGCTCTATAGTAGGATATCAGTTTTTCAGAGTTCTTCCTACGGGACCATTCTGGAGAAGGCGATAATAACGGAGGGTGGTAGCGAGGCGTTGACCCAGTACCATAAGGATAGGAAGAATAAGAGTAAGGGAGAGGGAGGAAATAAGGTAGAGGTTGCCAGTGGTAGCGGCAATATGCCTAAACGGAAGAATTTTAACCCTGGAAATACTGGGGCAAAATAAGGGGATCCTAAACGGAGGATGGAGGCATGTAAGACATGCGGTAAGACTCATCTGGGAGTCTGCCTGAAAGGGAAGACCAATTGTTATAACTGTGGGTAGGAGGGTCATATATCCCCCAACTGTCCTAATCCTAAGAAAAGTCGGGGATATTTTGTTTGTGGGTCGGTAGACCACATGGCAACAAATTGCCCAAAGAAAGGGGCGGAGGGTAGTAAGGGTTCTGGTAGTGGTAATTTAGTTATTACTGGACCAACACCATCATTGGGTAGACCCTCAGCCCGAACGTTTAATATGACAGTCCAAGATGTAGTTGCATCAACGGATGTAGTAGCAGGTATCATTCCAGTCAACAAAATAAATGCTTACATGCTATTTAACTCGGGTTCTACTTGTTCTTTTATAGCATGTGGATTTGCTCAGCAATTGGGATTAAGTTCTGAAAAATTAGAAATACCTTTAGACGTTAACGTAGCAAACGAGGAGATAATTCCCATTGAACACATTCATAGGAATTGTTTCGTAGATATCAGGGGTAATAGATTATTGGTAAATCTTTTACCGATAAGGTTAAGAGAATTCGACGTGATTCTCGATATGGATTGGTTAATTAACCATAAAGCAATAATAGATTGTCATAAAAAGAGTGTAAACTTGAGGCTTCTTAAGAAACCTGAGGTGGTGTTTTATGGAAATAAATCACCAGGACGTACTTGTTGTCTAACCATGACACAAGCTAGGAAGATGTTGAAGAAGGGGTGTAAGGGTTATTTGTGTCACGTGGTGGATAACCAAAGAGTGGGAACATTATTGGAACAGATAGCGGTGGTTCAAGAATTCATGGATGTGTTTCTAGAGGAGTTACCCGGTATTCCGCCAGATAGAGATGTAGAATTCGTGATTGATTTGTTGTCGGGTACGACACCTGTTTCAAAGGCACCATATAGGCTGGCGCCAGTTGAGATGAAGGAGTTAATGGTTCAGTTACAGGAACTATTAGATAGAAAGTATATTCAACCAAGTGTGTCACCGTGGGGAGCACCGGTGTTGTTTGTAAAGAAGAAGGACGGATCGTTACGACTTTGTATCGACTATCGGGAGTTGAATAAGTTAACGATTAAGAATAAATACCCGTTGCCCAGGATCGATGATCTATTTGATCAGTTGAAAGGGAAAAAGTATTTTTCTAAGATAGATTTGCGTACGGGGTATCATCAACTGAAAATGGGGAAGGAAGATATACCTAAGACGGCGTTCATAACTCGTTACGGGCATTACGAGTTTTTGGTTATGTCTTTTGGGTTGACGCATGCACCAGCCGCATTCATGGATATAATGAACAGAGTGTTCAAACAGTATTTGGACCAGTTCATCGTAGTGTTCATTGATGATATTCTAGTCTATTCTAAGACGCCAGAAGATCATTCTGAACATCTAAGAATAGTGTTGGAAACACTACGAAGGGAGAAGTTATATGCGAAATTCACTAAGTGTGAATTTTGGCTCGAAAGAGTACAGTTTTAGGACATGTTATAGACAAAGATGGCATATCCGTAGATCCAGCGAAGGTGGAAGCGGAGAATGAGTCGGAGCAACCGAAAATGCCAACCGAGGTTAGGAGTTTTCTGGGGTTAGCGGGATACTATAGAAGGTTCATACAAGACTTTTCTAAATTAGCTACTCCGCTAACAAATCTGATAAGGAAGTCGGTGAAGTACGAGTGGACAGAAAAGTGTGAACGTAGTTTTCAAGAACTAAAAAGGAGGTTGAGTGAGGCACCTGCATTATCTTTACCAGATGATACGGGAAATTTTGTAGTTTATAGTGATGCTTCACATAGAGGACTAGGTTACGTGCTTATGCAGCATGGAAAGGTCATTACGTATGCGTCACGTCAATTAAAGGATTATGAGAAGGTCTATCCTACTCATGACCTAGAACTGGCAGCTGTAGTGTTTGCTTTAAAAATATGGAGATATTATTTATATGGGGAAAAATGTGAGATATACACGGACCATAAAAGTCTGAAATACATCTTCACACAGAAGGAGTTAAGTTACCAAGTGAAACGGGAGATATGTTATTTGCAATAGAAACTCGACCAAAGATAGTAGAACAAGTTAATGAAATACAGCTAAGTACTGAAGAATGCAAGCAGATGAAGAAGATAATGAAGGATGACGTGAAGACTAAAAATAACATTGATAAAGAAGGTTTACTTCATTTTGAAGGAAGAATTTGGATTCCAAATAATTCCGAGTTGAACGAAGAGATTATGTACGAGGCCCATAGTTTGAGGTACTCGATATATCCTGTTAGTACTAAGATGTATCAAGACCTTCGTCAGAACTTTTGGTGGCCGAACATGAAGAGGGAAATTGCAGAATATGTTAGTAAGTGCTTAACTTGTCAGAAAGTTAAGGCTGAACACCAAAGACCGAGTCGACTGATACAACCACTAGAGATTTCGGAGTCGAAATGGAAGCATATCACCATGCACTTTGTGGTAGGACTTCCAACGAAAAGAAAAGGATACGATGCTATTTGGGTAATAGTGGATCGGTTAACTAAATCGGCTCATTTTCTACCAATATGAGTTAGGTATAACCTAGAGCAGTTAGCTAAGCTTTATGTCAAAGAAATCATTTCTAGACATGGAGTATCTGTTTCGATTGTGTTCGATTGTGATCCACGATTCACGTCAAACTTTTGGAGGAGTTTGCAAGAGTAAATGGGAACGCAGTTGAGATTGAGTATGGCGTATCATCCACAGACGGATGGACAAAGCGAACGGACAATTAAAACGCTAGAAGATATGTTAAGATCTTGCGTTATGGATTTCAAGGGGAGTTGGGATGAACATCTACCGTTGATAGAATTCGCTTACAATAATAGTTTTTACGCTAGTATAGGCATACCGCCTTACGAAGCATTGTATGGGAGGAAGTGCAGAACACCACTTTGTTGGGATGAAGTAGGTGAACGTCGAATGTTGGGACCTGAGATGGTACAACAAATGGCAAACATGGTGAAGCTAATAAAAGCGCGATTGGTAGCGGCTCAAGATATACAACGAAAGTATGCAGATCCTCATCGAGAGAAGAGGGAGTTTGAAGTAGGGTCTTATGTCTTTCTAAAAGTATCGCCTTGGAAAGGGAAGATACATTTTGGGAAAAAGGGGAAGTTAAGTCCAAGGTTTGTAGGACCTTTTGAGATCTTAAGAAAGATAGGAGAGGTAGCCTATGAAGTAGCCTTACCTCCAAAAATAGAAAGAATACACAATGTGTTTCAAGTGTCTGTGTTGCACAACGTTGGTTTTCAATGTCAACACGTGAGATAAGGTAATTAAGAGTCGTTGGCAAAAGAATCATCGCATTCAGACTTATAACGAAGAAAACGAGTATTGAACGGACGAAAACCTTAAACGAACGCTTAAAAATGAACTCAAAGGTGAATTTCGAGTTAACGAATTTGAAAATATGAAATTCTTATATGAACACGTAAAAGATGTAATTCCTGACTTGTAGGAATTCGAATGGGTCAATTTGGATGTAAAACGAACAAATTAGGAAGTCGGGAGTTTCGTTAAGAAACCAAACTATTTTGGCCAACTGGTGCACAGGTTCGGCACCGCAGTGCCAAACCCTTTGTTAATTGTCACGCCGCAGCGCCAGTTATGGCCGGGAGAAAATAAAAAGGTCTGGAGACTCGCGCCGCAGCGCTAGAGTTTGTACATGGACCCGCGCCGCAGCGCCAAGTCTGGGTAAAACTTCTGGAGAGTGGCGCCACAGCGCCACTAGAATGCATAGGATGTCGCACCGAAGCGCCGACAGTAGAAAAAGGTTGACCAAGTTAGTTTTGTTCCATTTTTAATGAAGACTTAATGTAAGATATTGAAGGTACTTAATGTACATTATAAGACTTACCTTAACTCATTTGTAAGGTGTTAATGTGAGAAGATCTAGTAAGGTTTAATAGTAATTAAACGAAGAACATAAAGACGTAATGAGTGAACCGTGAATGACGTGAAACGTTGGTAATTAACCATTTATGATCTAATATCGGTAAAGGATGTAAGAACGTTAATGAAACGTAACGAAGTATAAAGAATTGAATCGACTTTAACAACAAAGTTAATTCAAATAAAACATAGAAGAGAAAGAAGTTGGTTAGAACCATAAAGTTAGTTTGTTTAATAAACTGATTACAGTGTGCAATGTGAATATCTTATGTAGATCCTGTAAAGACTGAGAATAGTTAAATTGTATATTCAAAGACACTTAAAGGCAAGTCTTTCTTAATGCTTGTCTGACCTTCGTGTTAGCCAAGTTTTTACATGATGCATGTTATACAATGCATGAATGGTAAATAGAAAAGAGTCGATGTCTGTTTTATTCAGGCTAGACAAGTATTGAAGAGTTGATTGATTTGTTTACAGGTCTGTTGATATAGAAATGTTAACGCTATCCTATGCCAAGTATTTGGTACGGATGAGAAGGTAAGTTTGTCTATGTACAAACAAAAGTATTTTCATCGATTATTCGATGGGCACGCGAGGTTGCCAAATGTTGAACGTAAATACGTTTAACGTAAGAGTATTGATCAACATAGAGTACAATAGGCTGATCACCTAGAAGTGCTCATAAGTACAGACGGGTGGATAGCCTTAGTGCCGGATATCCTTTTCAAGTATGAAAACGAAAAGAGTATGTTCATGGTCTATTGACCGGTTCATTATTCCTAAATTATTATATATACTTGGGAATTGTTGTATAAGAAGTATTAGTCAAGTATTTCATAATGCTTCATAGATAATTGTTCAGATATGGAGATTTAGCATGTAATTGTTGATGTGATATTCATATGATTCTGTGTTAAGACTTGCTGAGCTAGTTATGTTCATTCTTGCTTGAACCATATGTTTGCAGCTAAAGCCGAACGATCTGCGAGTTCTAAGAGAGATAAAGGCAAGGCTAAGATAGACAATTAATCGTCCTGTAATAGACTAGTATATTTGTATGTAATACACTTATGAAGAACAATGAATATATTCGGTTATGAACCTGGGAAAGGATTTATTACAGATGTAATACAAAGATAGTAATTACACTCATTTTGTTATTATTTCAATGGAATGATTGTATGGAATGTAGTATCGTGGAGTACTATTTGTCGGGTTGGAAGATTTCCAGATTTGGGGGCGTCATAGGAATCCTCAACGTACTACTAATCTGGTACGGTATCATGACGACATAAAAGAATTTTTGGGTTTCTTTTAAATTGTGAAGAAGTTCAATTAATTTGGCTAAATTATTTTGATTGATGTCCGAGTTGTTAAAATTCTAAGCTATTTGATTAGGCTAGATGGCTATTAAAAAATATTTATGAAATTCAAGCATTCTTGAGTATTTATGCTAAACCAGATTGCTCTGGTGCGGATTCTGATGTTGAAAAGTTGAGATGAACAATTCTATAAGGGGACATGTTTTTGGGGACAATGATTACAAGTGTAACACATATAGTCATTACAACACACTACGTTGCGGCCCAACATAGTGGTACAATAGGCTGGCCACTTAGTGTACATGTGGAGGGTGTTTTCAGTCTTTGTGATTGATAAACACTCTGGTTAGCAGTGTGAAGAATTTTGTTGAAGCATTTGTAAACCTAGAGAAGACTTCACAGTCTTGTGACCCCTCAACATAATTTGGAGTCTAAGATTATTCGTACCACTTCCCGATTATTGAAAAATCGTGGAAGATTCTTATTCTTTTGAAGGAACCGAGTATAGGAGGTTTCGGTGATTCCGAGGACGGAATCCTTATTATGGGAGAGAATGTAAGAACCCGAATTTTTAAAAATTATTAAAATAAGAATTTAGTAAATAAAATTCTTAAGACATGAGATGGGTTCGAACAAGAATATATAATTGTGTTACGAGGTATGTAGTATTGTGCTACATAGGGTAATATGAGCTATGTAATAAGTGACGTTGAATTTAAAAAATATATATCATTATTATATATTTGTTATACATTGTAGAGATGGATTATTAAGTAGATGGATAAGATCTATCTATCGACATTAAATAGTTTATAGAATTATTTTATCTTAGTAAGTAGGTGACATTAAATATCTTTTATAATCACCAATTTCTTAAGTATATGTACGAGTAAGTATCAAGTCTAAGTTAGTGTAATCGTACCCTTTAATGGTGGAGGTATAGGAGCTGGGCTAAACAATTCCTTCAGAGAGCAGAGGTATATACGAATTAGTAACCGATCTAACTTACTGTGAAAATAGGGTAGACGAGACGAAAACCAATTTGTTGGTTGTTTGTGGGAAACCACTCAATGTACTATATTGAATACTATTAAAGACTCGACGCGTGCTAGGTTTAAACTTGTATGCGTGTACGTTGTGACAAGAGAAGAAAATCGATATACTTTTAAATTGGTTAGAGAATTATTAAGTAATTTGATATACGACGAGAAGTGAAGGTTGAAGGAATGTATATATGTGTTATATTTTGAAGTATATGTTATTGGTAGGAATAAATATTATAAATGGGATTTCATAGTTGAGAACAATAGAGAATTTTAAAACTTTAAGTTTGATATTTAAATTATTAAAGAAAATAGTAATCCATGTTGTGGAACTAAAGAAGTGGTTGATTTTAAATGAGTTACCATGTATAAGGTATATGTAAAGTGATTAGGAACATAAATTTTATTTCTGCTAATGAAGAACTGGTCTGCCTTTGAACTTGGTATGGCGCAGCTGCGCCATTTCCAAGCCTATGACCAGCGCATCTGCGCCGGTCTGTAGAAAGTTCTGAGTAAGTTTATGAAAATTTGATTTCAAAGACATATATATTAATAACTCTTAGAAGGGTCATAAATGATGACTAAGTTGTTCATGAAGGAATTAAGTTAGCAAAACATTACTTGAATAATAATTAATTAATTAACCCGGAATAAATATGGTTAATTAAGAGATATTATAGAATATTATATTATGAAGCTTTGTGTGGTAGTGGCATGATATTAAATTGAATAGGAAGGATTAACTCACTTTAATAAGACGGTGGATTAATATATCTGAAAGAAATATGATAATTAATATTTGATATTTTTAATATATTATATAGTATTGTAATATATAAAAGGGTTATACATATTACAAATATAGGGTAAGCTAAATAATTTGGTATTAAGGTAAAGTGTGTCACACAAACTTTATATTAAATAGATAATAAAATAATGTGGAATTGGGGAAAAACCAAGCGTGACCTAGACCCTAAATATTTTATTGTACAGATAATGAGATTGAGTTATATATCTCTAGTAAATGAGATAAATGAGCCTTGTGTAACCTAAGTATTAAAGTTAAACTAGACTGAAGGTTTAACTAAAATTATTAAAAGAGAATTAATGGAAAGATAATAGATGATTGATATTAATCATTTTGATAATTATGTGTGATATGAGGTAATGGGTTGGGAATACCCAACTGAATGATATTTAGCCCAATTAAAATATTATGTGGACTAATGCACATAGAGTATACGATGTGAGTACATAAATAATCCCTAATTCTACTTGGTGTAGTAGCATTAACACATTAAAATTTTATTTTAGGAATTAAAGGAACCAAACTAAGCTTTAGTTGCTGAGAATTAACATTGTCCCAAAATATGCGACACATGTATTATAACTGCTTTAAGATGGGCCATTGGCCTATCCTATTCCTTCATTAGTAAGAAGTATAGCTGCTGAAAAAGTAAGGAATGGAGGGAGATGGAGTTGGTCACCAAATCTTTAACATCCACTGGCTTTTTCCTCCTCCCCTTGTATTAATTCAGTGTGCAAGACTATTAACTGAGTATTAGATTTGCCATAAATAGAGCCTCTCCTTCTTATGTCCCGTTAGATGAATAGTCTGTCAAAAATTGAGTTTGAGAGTTTGAGTTGCTGGAGATTAAGGAAGAGTTTAGCAATCTTAGAAGGGAGAAATTAAGCAAACTAAGCATTCAAAAGGTAATGATTCTAACCTATATGCTGTTGCTTTCCTAAGTTTCAATTTCTCAAAAATGCCATGAAAAAGTAGCTTTTGAGTCACAAAATTGATGGCTAAGGGTTGTTATAATCCATGAATTTTTGCTAGATGTTGTTAATATAGTCATATATGAAAACAACAAAAGTTAAACAAACCAATTTGGTTGAGAAACGAATTCGTAGTGAACGAAATCGGTAAATTGTCAAAACATGAACATTTACTATGAAATGAGTTGTAAATTCATATTTGGGTTTGTTAATGTTTATGTTAATTGATTGGTTTTTGGTATGTTGTAGTTTTATGAGTTACAAACCCATATAATTGAAAATGGACTAATTTGGATGAGTATAACTCATGTTATGAAAATCGGAATGAGTATGGGTCTGTAAAATTGCGAAGAATAGAGCCTGTAGGCACCTTCTAAGACCTGGGGCGCAGCTACGCTGCCCCCAAGGCCATTTAGGGCTTAACTGCGCCGGACATCAGTGTCGCGTAGACTGCTTTGACCTGTTGTAGTAAAATAGGCATAACATTTTTATACGAACTCTGATTGAGTTGATTCAAGATGATCCGGAACGAGGACGAATAGACCTACAACTTTTGTTCTTTAAGTCGTTCAATTTGAGGTCGTTAGAAGGGGTCAAAACAGTCATCCTCTTGATTGTTATGTATTTGGAGATAGTTGGAGGGTGTGGAGTGACCACATACGCAAGTATAGTGCTCCTGAAGATGAAATATGAATGATAATAGACATGCCATATATGATTACCTTACTTATAATGGAATGTTTTAGCATTACTTAGTATGTATTTTGAAAAGAAACTTGAAGCTTTCGAAAACAAACCTTGACGAACTTTAAGTCATTTGAGTTCTAACTTTGTAGTATGAGTATATGGTGGAGTCATGCGAACATAAGATGTGATCTTAAGTTACCTCGTATAAGTTTACTTGTATAGCTTGGACATTATGTTTTTTCAAAGAGAAATTCAAGTTTTGAAAACTAATAATCATGAGCATGGTGTCGCCTACATTTTGACATTGTAAGAATGTGTAGAAACATGCACAAATGAAATGACATATGATTCGAAGTTGCCTTGCACGATTAGGTTGGCATGACATGGATTTGAAAAAAATGAAACTTAGACGTTTTGAAAACATTATTCATGAGCATTATGTTGTCTAAACTTCTAAACTTGTAGGATGGCATGCTAGTATATTTTAAGTCACTAAACATGGCATATGTGAAAGCCCCGAATCCGGGTCACAAATCACCACGGATCCGGTACAATCATTCTATCACTATTTGCGGAAGATATAAACATAAATTGTTTATACAATAAACGTACACATTATTTTCCCAAAATCGAGTAACCTTAACTTATACACAATTCATAAACTATCAGACATATAACCTATTTATCAAACTATTCTATTAAAAATTAGCTGCACATTTTATCCCAAGATGAACTTGACTTTAAACCTTTTTCCTGTATCCGACGTTTTCGCCTTAATCTGCAATGTTAAATCATGATATATCAAGAGTGATCATGAAAGTTGCCCAGCAAGTTTAAATTCAATAATATAACGATATATCATGATTGAAAGAGTCTGAATATTAAGCTGGCTATAATTCAGCAATATAATTGTGAACTAGCAGGAACAAACTTTATGACTGAACAAGTATTATACATGAACAAATATATATGAACCAACTGGTAATGAAGGTGATCAGCCTTTCATACCTGACTTATACATGCAATATGTATAGAATACAATTCATGGCAACCATCAATGATTAACCATAAGCTTATCCGAATGAAACAACTATAACAAATAATTTGTTTGAGTTGTGATTCTGAGGACAGAATCCTTTTAAGAGGGGAATGATGTAACATTCCAGATTTTTTTTAAAATGTAAGTTATAAATATTTATTGATTTATATAAATATTTATTGGATGTGTTTATTATATAATTGTTCAATTTGATTGAGTTGATTTAGTTAATTATTTATTTGTTAAATAATTAATGTGATTAGTTAATTATTTATTTGTTAAATAATTAATGTGTTATATGGATTGAGTTATGTGATTAAGTAATTGATTTAATAAATTATTGTTAAATAAAGTGTGACAAATAACTATGTTATAAGAGTTATAAAAATAAATTAAAGTAGTTTATTTTAGTTTTACCCAAACAAAGCTTAAGGATATAAACTATTTTATTTTAAAGGGATTTGTCAAATAAAGCCTTATGGCTTTTGGATTTTTAATTTTTGAATTTGTAAATAATTTAAATAAAATAAATAATAAATATAACGTATTGATATATGTTGTAGACGTTATTTTGATAACTGATGATGGCTATTAAGGCCATATCAGTTTGTATTTTCTTATATTACGCATACTAGCTATCAGAACTTCATTCTAGTTGTGTTAGGCAATAGAGAGAATTGAGACTTGAGAGAATTTGAGAGAGAGCTTGTGCAGAGAAGAACATTTCCATTGTGTAGCAAGGATTTCTGTTAAGAAGAAAAAGGTATGTTCTATACTCTTATTACGCATATATGGGTTTCTACGCAAAATTTTTCTATGCCTTGTGGATTCTATTTCTTCCGAATAGTAGTTATGTAATTAAGTTATGGGGGTTATACATGTTTATAGGGATTGGATATGGTGTTTAAACAATTATCGCATGCAAATTTCGTTTACAGTAGGAAGAAAATTTGTCAGTATATGTATTCTTGGTATGTTTCCATATGTAATCATGTAAGTACCAATTTTAATGGCCAATTTGGTTGTAAAACTGTAAATTGATGTTTGTTTATGGTATTTCATTGAGATACGAACGGAACGTAGGTTGAATAGAGTATTTTGATCTATTAATGAATTCACAGTATTTACTATGTTATCAACTATGGAGTTTTAGTTTTTTTTAAAACCGTGTTTTCAAAATTTAAGTTTTCTAAAATCTTGGTTTAGTTGTTGTTAATTAGTATCTGAATAATTGGTTATGATTATGGGTAAATTATGTTAGTTGTTCATGTAAATTTAGATGTTAGCAATATCATTTAGTACAAAATTTAGTTGTTCTGTTCTTCGTCGTTGGGTTCTCTGAGTTTCGCACCCCAGCGCCAAAGTTCGCACCCCAGCGCCAAAAATGGGCCAGTATCTCGCGCCCCTGCACTGGAACTCGCGCACTGGCGCTGGTACTCGCACCCCGGCGCCGGAAAAATTGTCTGAGTTGGGCAGTTTTGACCTCCTGTAGTAAAATGGCCATAACTTTCTCATACGAACTCCGATTGAGTTGATTCAAGATGATCCAGAACGAGAACGAATAGACCTACAACATTTATACTTTAAGTTGTTTAATTTGAGGTCTGTAATAGTAGTCAAAATGGCCAACTTTAGGACTGTTGTGTATTTGGAGCCAATCGGAGGGCGTCGGGATGCGCGAATGCAAGTGCAAGCCTTTGTATATTAGTATAACTTAATGATAACATGTTAGACATGTAATATGATGTTGTATCAAGTTGTTAATGTGTATGTAGTGCAATGACTTGATCACTTAAGTAGTTGTAATAAAGCTAAATAGTAATGTTCATGAAAAGATGTGATATTGTTAGTAAGTTATATGAAACTAATATTAGTGTAACTAATGTGTATTGTCAATACGTATGGTATGTGTAGGACTTGTGGTGAACGTGAGTAGTGATTGTTTAACCTACGCACGAGGAAAGTTCCCTAACCTTTGATACTTTATTATTTAGCAAGGTTACTTTTCACTGTTATGTTATACTTATGCAAATTCTCTATTTCTTATCTATTGTTTAACGATTTATTGCCATGCAAGTTCTTTAACCCTCATTTATTGTTGAGCAAGCTAGTTAATCTTTGTTTTTTTATTCAAAGTCTATATTATTATTGTAAGAAGTGTGTTTATTCAGCTACTAATAATTGTTGTTTGATCTTCGTTCTTCAATATCACTGTACTATCTTATGTTATTGTACCGAACTCTAAGTTGCTTAGTGATTCTTTACCAATTCAACTAATCCGTAGTTGATGAATGTTCTAAACTCTAAATTACCCTTGAAGTCTACCCAAACCAAACTTCCTTTGGTTTGCATATGTACTCACACAAATTTTGAAAGCATGTTGTCGATGATAACATTTATTTAATTTAGAAATTATTAATACTCTAGCTCTTATTGATTCATCAATATACCTTGTTCATAAAGATATTATAATCAAACTCTTGAATAGTTATTTGTTTCTATCTGATTCAACCATTACTTGGTTGATGAGCATTCTAAAGATCTAGAATTCCTTGAAAGCTAATTCCCAATCAAACTTTATTTGGTTCAGAATCTGATGATCTAAGCTGAGATGAACAACCCTATTATTAGGGGATTATTTTTGAAATACGCAATAACGTTAAAATGTTTGCGCAATACATAGTACAAAGGGCTGATCACCTGGAGTATGAGATGATGGTCCATATAGTCGTTTAGACTGTTAAAGGTTACAGTAGAAACACATGTGAACCTAGGACATAGATGATGATTATAGTCTTTTAGACTGTTAAAGGTTAAAGTAGAAATACTTGTAAACCTAGAATAGAGTTCGTGGTCTTGTGACCATCAGTATATTCTTTGATGTTGTTATCTATTGTTAACTTAAACGTTCATTATTCCTTTGAACTCATTGCTGTTGAATTAAAGTTTCTTGTTCTGGTAAGAATACTTTACCATTGAAAGCTCAGTTAATTGTCATTCATAAAATGTTATTGTATATTATCCTTCTTGTGAGAAATTGTTTGCTCACTCTTGCACAAAACAATGCAGATGAAGTTACGAAGTTTGAAAAGCTTTCTACAAGCAAGGGCAAGGACAAAGTGCTTGATTAGACGACAACGTTTGTTTTTTTTTATTTATGAATCTTATGTAATGGATTTAATTATAATCATGTTTTAATTTTCCGCTGGTGATTGTAATAAAGATTAGATGACTTGGGATTTATTTGAGATTATATAACCCTTTAATGGGAGATTTATTATTTTAACTTTTAAGTTTAATTTTATCCTTTGGATATGGGTAGTTAGTCATGGTTTAATTGGACAGTGAACACCAAAACTATGGGATTGAAGTGGCCAGATTTGGGGGTGTCACAACAACTCTTAGTAGAGTTAAGTAAAAATAAACATGACTGGACCGTTGATTACCGCTACACAATTTATATCGCTTTCTCTGAAGACTTAATATTAGTAATATAGATCTCCAATATTAGAATAATATCATCACAATATAATACTATAAGATATATATATAAACGTAGAATAACCTAAACACATAACACATATCCCTATCAGTCTATAACACACATAGGTCTCGGTATCAAGTCAAACTATTGCAGTCTGAGTTGAGTTCGACAAAGTTCTAACGTCCCGACGGTCTAGTCAAACTTTTATCGAGTCTAAATTCAATTAA
The DNA here is from genome assembly GCA_016801055.1 of Panax notoginseng. Classification (NCBI taxonomy): domain Eukaryota; kingdom Viridiplantae; phylum Streptophyta; class Magnoliopsida; order Apiales; family Araliaceae; genus Panax; species Panax notoginseng. Next base: position 78,325,730 of record CM029018.1, read on the forward strand.
ACTATGCCTAAACACTTAACAATTAACTCAGATAATTTTAATATCAGTCAAAATATTTTTCTAAGTCTCATAATAATTTTCACATAATTATTATCATTTATCGTGAATTTTCAATCATTAAAACGTATTTAAATGAATTAAATACCACATAATTCTTTTAACATTAATATTTATTTATAATCAAATATTAATGAAATTCATGTCATAATATTATAATATATCAAAGTATTTTTAATACCTTAAAATAACTTTTATATAATTTTTAAACAGTTAAATTCATTACCGGTAATTACTATTAATATTAAAATATTAATATTTTCATGGCAAAATATCATAAGTTATATTTTTATAACTTAAAAATATTTTTATAACACTTAAATCATTTTTATATGATTTATAAAGCATTAATTCTATTTTTTCTTAATTTATTTAATATATTTATTAAATAAACTAATTATCATTAATATGGATTAATTAATGAATTTCATCACAAAATATTAAAAGTCACTCAAAATAACTTCAAATATTTTATTATACCATAAAATTATTTTTCATGATTTTTCATGTATAAAAATCATTTTTAAATAATTTATTTAATATTATAATTAAATAAATTAAATATCATTTATATTCCAAAAATATTAAATATTTATGAAATATACTTAAAATAATTAAAAACTATTTTTCAGAATTTAAAATAATTTTTTCGGAATTTATTTTGTATTTTTAATAATTAAAAACTATTTATTTCGATTTATTAATTAATTTTCAGAAATTAGAAATTAAATAATAATACAACCGTCGCTAAAGGGCCCTATAGCGACAGACCCGTCGCTATAGGTGTTCTTCAGGCTGTTCTTGAGCTGCCCATAACTTCAAGACTAGATGACAGGTTGGGTGGTTTGACCGTGCATAAGTCTTTGTAAAATTTGATTATGGGTACGGTTTTGAGTTCATGTTATAGTATTGATGCAATACTATAACCTTAAGCAAACATCATGGCCATCCTACACCAAATCAGTGATATACAGGCCATACAAAAGCATGTCAGACACTGTGTTCAATTTCTGGGTGTTGTAGAAATTGAAGAACAGTCGAGGTGCTACCTTTGACCCCTTGATTCCTTGATGAACATGCTTAATTAATGTGTTATAAAGGTACAAATATGTAGTCGAAATGTACGTTAACAACTTGATATCATCAGATCAGTCTAACAATAACATTACACAAAGGTTTAGGCCAATCAAACTACTTGTCAGGAACTCGGCTGATGAAGATCTGGGTTTTCCAGAAAACCTTCATCACGCAGTTTGGTCAACTACGTTTGACCATGATTTCCTATAATCCTGATACAGATCTGGGTAAGGTAATGGCTTGGAAGTGTAGATCTCATGACAGACTACGACTATAAAGCAACAACATGACTAAAACACTAACATACTGCAAGATCAAAGGCTAATAAAATGTTGTCAGACGACTGCTGGGAAATCTGGGTTACCCAGATTCAAACTTTTGTGGTCGGTCAACGCCTTTTGATCGCTTGTAACATATAATATAGACTTGCTATGACCCTGATTCAAGTTTCAGAACGAAGACCACATGTCATACTATAGATTCATAACATAAAACACTTAACACACACGGATCTAAAGGTCCTGACATATGACCGTCAGACCAAACTTTTAAACTTTTTCCAGATTTCAAAAATCATCAAAATTGTGCATCTAGATATTATAGATCCTTGATCTAAAAACCCAGATCACTTACTAACACCCTAATACACAACTTTGACCAATTATTAACAACATCTAACATCAAATCATGAGATTTATAGAATTAGGGTTTTATACCTTTAAAGCTTTGATCCTTGAACTTCTAATCTCTGATCTGATATTGGAAAGTTAAAGGTTGATCTAGCCCTAACTTAACACTCATATTTACTCTCAAATCTATAATTCTAGAGAGAGAAAAGTCTTGGGCAAAATAAAAAGTAAAGTATTTTACTTAACTTTTGTCTTTGATTTTTTTTTGGATTCAATGAATGTAGTGTTGCAAGGTGGCACCTGTAGACACTTGAAATTTTCTGTACTACTGACACTAACAGTGCAGGAAGGCAGATTCGTCTTTTATGAGAGAACCCTGAAAGACAATCCACAACCATACCGGATACTACCGGAGGTTCAGCATCAACCCCAGATCGTAATCTGGGAGTAACCATTCCAATCTTGGAGAACCCCGAGGCATGCAGATCAATACCGAAACACACACCGGAGAAGGCCGATTAATCTCGGAGATAACCCTGAGGTATCCAGTCTCAGCCCTAAACATGGGAATAGCCTCCAACCTTGGTGATAGCCCCAAGGAAAGCAATTTCGGCATTAACCCCGGAAATGCTTGTTACAAGTGCAACCAGCTTCAATCTCGGCGCTCACAACGAGATACACTGTATCAGCCCGGCGATAACATCGGGAAGATAGACACACCTCAAAGATGACAATGAGGACTTTCAATCAATTGCAGCAGTACAATCCCAGCGAAGCTGAGCAACGCCTGCTTTATCGACCCAACCCTGTAATAACACCGGTAAGGGGCAACATCGTCATCTGACCAACACGATGCCAAGCCAAGTCGTCTCAACACATCTATGCAACAACGGCCCACAAGGTTAACCAATCCTGAGTTGCTATTGTGCGGGGTAACGGATGAAAATTGAAGCTTGAAGACCGGAGGGCACCGTCCCATCTTCAAAGACTTCGTACAAACTCTAATCCCATGCCATCGTACAAACTCTCGACAACGGCGGTCCGAAATAGGTCCTGTATACCTCAAACAGATGCCCGAATTGCACTTCAGAAAAACTGAGTGGACATTACAGTGCCCGTGCGCACGTACTTCGAGGCGACCCGACCTGACCAAACCGGGCCGACCCGACCCGACCCGCCTCTGGTACACCTGCGGCTGAGCCGCAGGTACACCTACGGCACCTTTTGCCTATAAATAAGAAGCTTGGGGTGCTGATTTTTAAGAGAAAAAAGACGGGGAAACCCTGCAGAATTTGCTCTACACTTGTCATACAGTGTATTTTCCCACTTTAAACACCTGTGAGCTCATATACAGCCCTCTTTTGTATCTACAAAAGCCAGTGTTTACCCACTCTAAAGATATAGAAGTCTTCTTTGGCAGCCCACTGTAAGCCTTCTCACAAACTTTAGAGTCTTTCTCTTCATTTTTTCACACACCCTTCTACACGTTGAGAGTCGCGTTGCTTGTTTTTGTCCGGACTTCGGTTCGTGGTTTCATTTCAGTCTATATATATATATATATATATATATATATATATTTACATATATATTGACTAACATTACCGAGTTATGCCTCGGTTGAGCCTAGACTTCGGTCTGGAGCGTTTATTTGCTTTTCTATATATTTATATATATGAACTGTGCATCGGACTTTGTTCGATTGAGCCTAAACTTCGGTTTGGTGCGTTTATTACTTTAATATATATATACTTATATATATTAACTGTGTGTCGGACTTTGTTCGATGAGCCTAAACTTCGGTTTGGTGCGTTTAATTGCTTTCTATATATATATATATATATATATATATATATATATATATATATATATATAAATTGTGGTCGAACTCCGTTCGATGAGCCTGGATTTTACATCCGGTGCGTTTACTCGCTTTTATATATATATATATATATATATATATATATATACTTATATATATGAACTGCTATCGAACTCTGTTCGGTGAGCCTGGATTTTATATCCGGTGCGTTTACATGCTTATATATATATATATATATATATATATATATATATATATATATATATATATATATATACATTTCGTCCCACCTGGAGTTTACTTCGTGGTGATTGACCATTTTTACAGCTTTATCTACGTTTTGTCCCGCCTGGAGTTTCCTCCGTGGCGGTTGATAGCTTTTAACATCTTTATTTACATTTCTGATCCCCCGTGGAGCTACCTCGTGGTTGGTGATCATGTCTGTATATATATATTTACGGCTGTTATATATATACCTGCTTACTGCTTCCATACAAATTACGGTATCATGTGAGCCTAGGAATCATGTGATCACAGATTCATCCCATTGGATCTAGATTCGGTTCCCGTGATGGACATTTTCAGCTGTAAGCAGCTTGTAAATTATTCTGCGGTGTCTGAATTTCCTCAGATGGTTTCCATACCCACGAGGAAGTCGGCATTATTTTGTACATTATTTTCGTACGGATGCTTCGCAGCCGTCAAATAAAATCAATCAAGCCGCGCATTTAATAAAATGGGAGTGCAAAAGGCCTCAATTACTATTGAGCGACAGGGTTTGAAAAAAACTCTTTTATAAAACATCATTGCCATATCTTGCTAAAATTGAATTTTTATATAAATTCAAACCCTGCGTATATAGGTGCGAACGAGGCCTCGTACCACTTTCAAATAACATCACATTGACTCTCTCTCACACACACACACATTCAGATAATAGTTTCTTGAAAAGAGGCGGTCACCGTGGTAACACGGATGTCGGGGGGTGCCTAACACCTTCCCCCTGAATAACCAAGTCCTCAGACCCTAAATGAATCTCGGTTTTACCGACCCGTATAGCAGTGTCACATCACTGGGTCAATGTGCAAACCTTTTCTCGGTTGTGTTGGTACAACCATTTAAAAAACCAACTGGCGACTCTTAACAGTCCATCGTCGACATTATACATGTCGGACCTTTTTCACTTGTTTTTTCAAACAAATCTCACCTAAAATGAGAACACCAAAGAACAAGTAACGGAAAGGGACATCTAAAAATCCCAACGTCGACATGTGGCGACTCTGCTGGGGACTCCAATAAGAGGACTTAAGCCGCTATTTCAATCTTTTTAAAACTGTTATCTACTTGTGTGTGGATGTTGCATTTACATTGGATGAATGTGTACGAATGCATGTCTTGTTTATTTAGTGCCTCGCACTATAAACTGCCTATGATGTTAGTGCCTCGCACTATAAACTGCTCATGATATTAGTGCTTCGCACATGTCATCATTTCATACGGTGAGACGCGATGTTTGTGAATGTATGTTGTGTGGTCCCTCCACCAGGAGGCTATCCCGTCGGTGTTTGATTACTGGACTCGTGAGAAGCCTGATTCTCCTAGGCTCAGGAAAGGCACCACCCAAATTCGCTCCAGTTGAAAGACCGGATTAACTTCCCGTCAAGTAGATTGCGATGATTTGGGAACCTTCATGCCAAAAAGCCGCGAGAGTAACCTAAGATAGGTCAGCCTCTGATAAACCCAAAACGGAGGAAAGTCTCTTCATGCTCTCATTTTAAATTACACAATTTCATGACATATCTATCTCCATGTAATGAGAAATATGAAGGAATGTGTACATATATACATACATGCTACAAACAGCTGACATCCGTTTTTGCAGGATAAAATTCCTAAAATGGACTCATCACATTGCATATTAATATTCACCTTCCCTAAGGACTAAACTATTCAAGTCTTTCGCAGGGAGTCAATCTGGCCTACTACCCGTTCAAAGTCCAAAAAGGCAACATGCCAACAGTCAATTATGTCGTCATCCGACCAGACTGAACTTAATCCAATTTCTCGTAAAGAATTCGACGGATTAAGTAAATAAATTGTAGATTTGGCTGTTCTGCTCAAAGAATTACACCAGTCTACACATGGTCAGAAAAATACCCGTACATGCTGAATCCTCCACACAAGGAGGGAGTCCGGTCATTACCATACCTGAACTACAGTTAGATATTACCAACAAAACTCATGATGCTGCCCATCCCACTGGAGACCCACATACTGGTGACATCAAAAAGAAAGTCCTCCAAATGGAAGAGACCCTTTGCACTATCAAAGGAATTGGAACACACAGGAGTGTTTCATATGCTGATCTATATATTTTTCCTGGTGTTCATTATCCAGACAAGTTTAAAACTCCTAACTTTGAAAAATATGACGGGTTAGGAGATTCTTATACACACTTAAAGGTATTTATTAGAGAACTTGGATTTTATACAGAGGATGAAAAGCTCAGAATGCAATTATTCCAAAAGAGTCTAATTGGAGAAGCCCGTTCATGGTACACAAGATTAGACCACTCCAAAATCCATAGCTGGGAAGAGCTAGCACATGCCTTCCTCACTCAATATAGCTTTCAAACTCAAATGGCTCCTGATCGGTACCAAATTACCAAGATCAAAAAACAGTCTAACAAGTCTTTCAGAGAGTATGCCCAGAGGTGGAGACGCCTGGTTGCCCAAGTGAATCCTTCCATGACCGAATCAGAAATGGTCATGACGTTCGTAGACATACAAGAAGCTCCCTTCTATGAGAGAGTTTTAGCCGGCATCGGCAAACCGTTTTCTGAAATGGTCAAACATGGGGAGATGGCTGAGATGGGATTGAAATCTGGAAAGATTCAAGACCTAGCTGCTCTCAAAGCTGTTGCTGATCACATCCAGTCTGGAAATTATGGGAACAACCCCAGGAGGGTCCATAAAAAGAAATAGGAAGATGTTTCCCTGATACTACAAGGTCAAAAAGGCAGTCAAAATATGCATGTTCAGAGGAGAAACTATACTACCTTTCCAGCACAGTCTGTAAACCCTCCAACACCAAAAGGTGGAGAAGCCAAACGCCCTCTAGTGTTCACACCCTTAGGGGATACCCTCAAGAATATCCTTAATCTTCTGACAACATAAAAGAGGATTACACATCTACTTCCACCAGCCAACCCAAATGGAAGGGTTTTAATGCTGCTCGAAAATGTGCTTATCATGTCGGGGCACCTAGACATGCTACTCAGGATTGTTGGGCCTTGAAACACAAGATCCAAGACCTGATAGACAACGACGAGATCGTGGTCACTAAACCAGATCAACCTAACGTTCAAGACAATGCTCTTCCTGAACAGAAAGAAGAAGAGGTCAACATGATTAATTGGAGTAGTGGACAGAGTTCCAACTTCAGCTGTGATTCTTCCCAAACCATCAAAGACGGTGATAACAGATGGAATTATGCCAAGTTCCAGTTCATAATGGAACGAAAAATGAAAGTTCTCTGCAAACAAATTGAGCAATTGGCGGAACTGGTGACTTATCAACATCAAGTGACTCGTCAGCTAATCAGCCATGAGCATGCCAGTCTCCTGCCCATTGTCATGAATATTCCCTCTTCACTTTCAGAAAATGAAATGTTGGAAGACAAAGTGACGAAGAGAGCAAATGCCAAGGCCCGTCGAGATTTCGCCAACAAAAGGGAATTCACCTATTTGGGTCAACCTATGGAGGAGATCCTTCACATGTTAATTAATGAAGGAAGAATCAGTTCCCTTCTACCACCAATCAACCCCCGTTCGGGATGGTATAATTCTGAGGGAGTATGTCAATATCATTCCCAATCTCGTGGTCACAACATAGAAGAATGCTGGGCAATCCGCCACCTTATTCAAAACCTAATCGACAGTGGCGTACTGCGCCTGGCAGATGACGACACTGTGTTACGAGCCAGTGAGAATGCAGGTCCCACTAAATGGAAGAGTGTGGTAGCCGTCATATCTATTGAAGTTGATCAATCACTCGTCATGCCAATAATTCAACTCAAAGGAAGCAACAATCCTTTGAAAGTGGCCGCTCCCGAGCCAATCAACTTGCCGTGCAGAACACAATATCCTATTGTTAGCTTGCATAAAGTTTCGTGGAATTATGGAGAAGGTAAAGGATCCACCTCACATACCACTGCTGCAGTGTCGAAAGAAAATCCACTATACCTTTCCCAACGGGCGATGAAATCTGCCGTCAAATCAAAGGAAAAATACCCACGAAGAAGATTGAAGAATTCCTCTGCACTATGGGTCATAACGAAGCTGCGGTGGTTTTAAGCTTGAAAGAAGCTCCACAACAGATATCAATTTTGGACTTGGTCCTCACTTTCGAGAATCACTAGAAGATCTTGTTGAAGGTTTTATAAGAAGCCTATCTCCCGACATCCGTGGATGAGGAAATATTTTAACATCTGGTTGATCACATTTTCAACGACAATGTGATATCCTTCACTGATGATGACATTCCGCCTGAAGGGACCGGTCATTACAAACTATTGCACATCGCAGTCTTGTCCTCCGGATATATGGTGGCTGGAGTCCTGATAGATGGAGACTCATCTCTAAATATCTGCCCATATGCTACCTTGGTGAAGATGAATATCAATCCTAATCGAATCCGGAGTAGCCATACTATCATCAAAGATTTTGATGGCGCCCACCGGAATTCGGTTGGAGCAATTGAGCTGCCAATTGAGATTGGTCATCATACATTATGCGTATCCTTCCATGTGCTCAAGATAGAGTCGAGATACAACCTGCTCTTGGGACGACCATGGATCCACATGGCTGGGGCAGTCCCCTCCACCCTTCACAAACAATTAAAATACATTATCAACAATAGCCTGGTCACGGTCAACGCTGAACCAGAGTGTCCTCAACACGGGGATTTATCGGTCATCAATGGTAATGCAAACGTTAAACCAGTCAGTTTTCATGCTTTGGAAATAAGCAATACCCAATACCATGCTATTGGAGCACCACTGCCTGAACCCCAAATTTCTGTCAAAGTGATGTCAGCCACTCAAGAAATGATGTCGTTGGGTCATAAACTAGGACAAGGGTTGGGTAAAGATTGTCAGGGTATCAAGTACCCTATTCGCTTAACCAAGCACACTGGAACAGCTGGACTAGACTATTTGGCCAGCTCTAGTCATAGGAACCCTCATAAACATCCACAGGTTCCTTCAACTTCAACTATGTGGCGTTTATCTTCGCCTTCAAGTGCTGAGTCCGCACAACCTCCTGTAAAGGTGCCAGCCAATGTCATGGCTATGTTATTTCCTAAGCCGAAATCGGTGGAGGAAAATAAAATCGTTATTCCAGATCCCGCAATCGAAGAAGAGGAGCGGAGAATCAAGGAGAACGTTGTCCGAATAATGTCGGGCATGCGTATCATCATCCATGATGAACATACCAACCGATACATCCCAGACGATGATTGCCCAGACATAATGGCCATCATTCGGGACAGGGAGGATGATGACAGTCCTTCCATCACTGCGGTTCACCCGAACTTTGCTCTTGCCAATTGGAACAGCATTCCTTGCATTGGTCGTCAAGGGTAAAGCGGGCAGAAGTTCTTTCTGCCCTGTAGATATAATAAATGCTTACTTTTCTGTACAGTATTAGCAGTTTATTTTGCCAGTATATGCTAACACTGTGTATGATCAAACACGTTTCATATATACTAAGTGAAAGCATATTTTGTTTCAGGACTCTGAATTTAGATGTGACTGTACTTGCTGATACGATGCCTCTCCTACACAGGGATTGTACCTTTGATTGAGAGATGAATTCAACCTTGATGGATACACAGGATGACATTGAGGTGCCTCCAAAAATTCAAGAATGGGTCAAAGATACACCTAAACCCAACCTTGATCAAACCACTTCTTTCAATCTCAGAACCTTAGAAAGCCCTAAGTTAGTCCAAATTGGTTCAGACCTTACCCCAAACCAACAGAATGACATGGTTACACTATTAACCCAATTCAAGGATGTGTTTGCATGGTCTCATGAAGACATGGTGGGTTTGTCCACTGACATTGTCCTTCATTGCCTTCCCATTAAAGAGGGATTTAAGCCAGTCAAACAGAAACTCAGACGATTAAAACCTGAGTGGAGTTTAAAGGTGAAAGAGGAAATTGTGAAATAATTTTAGGCTGGCATCATCATGGTGTCAACATATCCTGAGTGGATATCCAATATCGTGCCCGTGCCTAAACCTGGAGTGAAGGTGCGAGTTTGCGTGGATTACCGGGACTTGAATAAAGCATGCCTAAAAGACAGCTTTCTCGTGCCATTTATTCACATTCTAATTGACAATACTGCGCAATACGACATGTACTCCATTGCTGATTGCTTTGCGGGGTATCATCAAATCATGGTTACCAAGGAAGATCATGAGAAGACTGCCTTCATCACTCCTTGGGCAACTTTTTGTTATAGACGGTTGTCATTCAGCCTCATCAATGCCGGAGCTACCTATCAGAGAGCAATGATGGCTCTTTTCCACGACTTAATGCATAAAGAGATTAAGATCTATGTGGATGACATCATTGTCAAGTCCCAGAAGGAGGATCACCATATATGGGGATTTTTGGAAAGAATCAACTTCATTAGCAGGTTCATCTCCCAACTCACAGCAACCTGTGAACCAATCTTCAAACTATTAAGGAAGAACTCCTCCATGAAATGGAATGATGAGTGTCAGAATGCCTTCTTTACAATCAAGAAATAGCTAGTCAAAGCTCCTGTGTTGGTACCACCCAGGGATGATATTCCCCTGTTTATGTACCTGTCCGTAAGTGACAATGTTATGGGCTGCATGCTGGGGCAGAAGGACAATAGAGGCCAAGAATGAGCTATCTATTACCTCAGTAAAAGGTTCAGCAGAAGTGAACACAAGTACACTCTGATCGAAAAGACGTGTTTTGCTTTAGCATCGGCTTCCATGAAGTTACAGCATTACCTCCATGGTCACACAACCTACCTTATATCCCGCGTGGATCCTCTCAAGTACGTGTTCAACAAACCCATGTTAAATTGCCGGCTGTCCAAATGGCAATTGATCCTACAATAATTTGACATCGTATATGTGACTCAAAAGTCCATCAAAGGTAAAGGAATCGCGGATCAACTGGCTACCGCACCTTCAGGGGATTTCAAACCCTTAGAAACATATTTCCCTGATGAAGGAGTAATGACAGTACAGCAACACCATCAGTACGATACGCGCTAATAATAGAAGATGTATTTTGATGGAGTTGTTAATATGGAAGGTTCTGGAGCTAGAGCAGTTTTAGTATCTGATACGAGGGAGCAGTATCTCGTCGCCGTCAAATTACAGTTTGACAGCACCAATAATACGGCTGAGTATGAAGGCTGTCTCATTGGGCTAAAACATGCCCGTTCAATGGGCATCAGACGGTTAACTGTCCTTGGAGAGTCAGAGTTGGTAATCCGATAATCCACCGAAATCTATCAAACCAAGGAACTACATTTGCTTCCTTACCATCGGCAGGTTTTTAAGATGACTTTGGAGTTCGAAGAAATCTCCTTTCTACATGTTCCTCGTAATAGGAAAGACTTTGCGGACGCATTAGCAACTTTGGCCTCCTTGGTTCATATATCAGACAAGGAGCAATTGCCAAGCATCACAATTTCTCTGAACAAGGCCTCACCCTACGGGAATTATGTTGGAGAAGTATCAGATGAGCTACCTCCCATCCCACAGCCTTGGTATCAGCATATCAAGGAATATCTGCGAGATGGATCTACACCCACTGAGGCGAGCCCGACCGAGAAAAGGCGGATCCATCGACTTGCAATGAAATTCTACCTGAGTGGAGATGCGCTCTACAAAAGAGATGTAGGATTAGGCCTCCTCCGGTGTTTAGACAAAGATCAAGCCCAAAGGCTCATGGATGAAATCCATGGCGGAGTCTGTGGCCCCCACATGAGTGGCCCCCTCCTTGTCAAGAAAATCCTCAGAACGAGACATTATTGGCTATCTCTCAAAGCTGATTTCCATGACCACGTCAAAAAATGCTATCAGTGCCATATTCATGGGAATGCTATACACGCCCCTCCACGGGAACTTCACAATATGAGTTCACCTTGGCCCTTCTCAATGTGGGGAATTGACGTTATCGGGCCCATTGAACCTAAAGCCAGTAATGGACATCGATTTATATTCACCATGATCGAGTACTTCACCAAGTGGGTAGAGGCAGCCTCCTTCCCCAGGGTCACTAAAGAAGTCATCATTACTTTCATCATAAACAATGATTTTTGTCGTTATGGGCAACCAGAGGTGATTGTGTCAGACAATGCCAAAAACCTTAACAACAAGATGATGGAGGAATTGTGCAGTAAATTCCACATCAAACATCTCAACTCTGTCATCTATCGTCCTAAGATGAATGGTCTTGTTGAGGCAGCTAACAAAAACATCAAGAAGATTGTGCAGAAGATATTCGCAAACCACAAAGATTGGCCTGATGTATTGCCTCTGACTCTATTAGCCTACAGAACATCCATGCGTACTTCAACTGGGGCAACCCCCTACGCACTAACCTATGGGATGGAAGCAGTGCTCCCCATAGAAGTTGAGATGGAATCTCTCAGAGTATTGATAGACGCTCAGCTGGACGAAGATCAATGGGTATAAGAGAGGTATCACCAATTATCTCTAATAGACGAAAGGCGAACCGCAGCTATCTTCCATGGTCAGTTATATCAGCAAAAGATCGCCCGATCCTACAACAAAAAAGTCCGGCTATGACAATTTAAACATTATGACTTGGTTTTGAAGAAAATCCTGGACAACCAAGATCAATCTAAGGGAAAATTGGCTCCTAACTGGGAAGGCCCGTTTATTGTCAAAGAAGTATTGACGTGAGACGCTCTCAGATTGCAAGAAATGGACGGTGATGAATTTCCACAACTCATCAACTCAGATGCCGTGAAACGGTACTATGTCTGAAGTAACTCGCAAACACCCTGGTGTCAAACCATCAGATCACCAGTCATTCTGATTTTTTAACCCTTTACCACATACAGCTTTTCTGCACTTTGCCCATCAGGGAAACATACTTTTTAAGCCAGCAGCCTGGCTTTCCTTTGCGCTCATACAACTTAGGTCATCCCACCGTGGATCGAACCTCTTACGTTTACAGTTTGGCTACCCATACCTGGGATCAAACTTTTCCTCTGCAGTTTATCCTTAACTTAGGATTAAACTTTCTCATCTCCGCACTCTGACCTGCACATGGGATTACGCTTTCTCTTCTCGCCCTGAGGGGCGAACTACGTCGACCTGATCTCCTCTTCAATAGGAGTACGTAGGCAACCATTTTATATGGCCCGGTCGCAATAAAACAAAAAATAACAAAAATATTCCTACACCATTTCTGCCTCATACAGCGTTGAACCTCTTACACCAGGTTCGAACTATGCAGACCTGATCTCCTCTTTAATAGGAGTATGTAGGCAGCCATTCATGGTGCGGTCTCACCCCATACCAAAACACAAACCCTTATCAGTTGGTACTGGGATCAAACATCAATCCACTACGTTTCATTCGGCTTCAGACCAAAGGGATGGAATTACCCAACCTCTCCTCCCAAATAGGAGATTCGGCGACCATCTAAGCTGTGGTCATACCTTGAAGAGTAACGCCAATCCATAAAAGATGGAATTAACTAGGCTTCTCCTGAATAGAAGTACTGGCAACCATCTATGGTGCGGTCAATCTCAGAGAGGAAAGCCACACTTCTCTCCACATTTCCATACAGAAACCAGTCCCAAGACACCAAAAGATGGTAGGGATACACAGATCGATGATCCATTCTGAACTATCTAGAGACAACTCAATGTACATCCACCCAGGAGGAATTCAGAATACATCAAGATCACAAGCCCTGAAGCAGCAGGAAAAATATCAAACAAATAGCAAGGTGTATCTAAAAGGGAAGTGATCCAAAAATATATTTCCCTATCATATATAATGCTATTTGATATACATGATGTAAACTGTACATGACAAAATGGCTAAGCTAGTCTGTTCAGGTAAATACAAGCTAATCTATGAGTCAGGATACACGCGAGCTAGCAAGCCCAACATAGCATCCCTCTTAGAAGAAGGAGGTAAAGCTGTGGTCTCCTGTATGAGAGTATCCACACGACCCAATAGATTAGAAGTCGTCTGCATGATGACCATATGCTCATCAATATATGCGCTCATCTCTATGATTATGTCAGTGGTAAGGGACCTCACTGCAGTACTATCTGTGACGGCTACATCCCGGTCAGATATGACACTATCCCGCTCAACTATCACTGCATCTCTGGCTGATCTGGCCTCATCCCACTCAACAATAGCGGCATCCCTGTGAGCTAAGGCCTCATCTCTCTCCAACAGAGCGGCCTCCCTCACATCTAGAGCACTCGACATCATAGATCGAACCTGATCTCTCTCAAAGGTCATCAGCTGAAGACTCTGCTCTAAGTACTGTGCCGAGTGCTGAATCGCAACAGTGCTGGTACTAGGAGAATCTAGAAGAAATGCTGGCAACCCAGCAGCGGGCTCCTCCTCAAAGTGGGTATCAATGTCCTCCACAGGCTCCACACCCTCCGCGTCACTACCCGGTACTGTAGACACTGCTGCAGCCGGTAAAACCTCCATCTCCATCCAGGCGGAATACTCTGCGGAATAACCTGGACTGCTCACTTAAAAAGCAGCTACTTCACGATGGTCCCAACAAGCGTATACACGAGATCGGTCCTTAGCTGAGAGGTATCGGGCAGCTGAACGCTGACCTATCGCCCCTGTGAAAGGATGAAAATCTTGAAACTGGTCGAACTGCGAGATCACGGCCAATGGGTGATAAGTAGTCACGCCCCTCAAGCCGGCCAGAGGGAGGAAATCCATGCCCGGAGCATGAGTAATAAAGCTTTATGGTGAGCTAAGCCCCGAGCACAGCAATATGCTAAATGGGTCTCTGATGTCTGCCAAAAATGCGGACCAGGACTGAGCATTTATACACTCCGATGGCTGAAAGGAGTATGACATGGCCACATCGTGGGTAAACCAATATCCATGCCGTCTAAAGGTACCAATAGGTCTCAAGTGTGACATGAACCACACATACAGAAGGACTGAGCTCCCAGTAAACACTCCTGATGGATAAGTACTACAGTAGGATGCTGACCGCAGAGTCTCTGCCATGATCATAGGCACAATGGTATGACCCTCCGTGAGAGCTCTCACGGCCATGATAACGCATATATCTATCTCATCCATATACCGCAGCATGAACACATATGATAGTACACATAACATCAGTATGTCAACTCTGGCTAGACGCCAATGATCCTCCGGTGCGGTGAAATCCTCGGAATATCGTGAGTAACTTTCCTCTGAGCCAAATCTGTCGTACAGAAAACGCTGAGAGATCACATGGCCAGATGTCAGCTCATCCTGCACTTATCTGCGCCTCAATCCTGTGAGAGTCATGAATCGTCTACTCATGTCTCCCAGAGCCATATGCACGCAAGGTCTGTCTAAAGGCAGCATCGTCAAACGTGCATACTCCTCCAGAGTAGGAGTCAACTCATGGGTGCCGAATCAGAATACCTGCCTATCAGGTCGCCAATGCTCTGGCATCCCATCTACGAATCCTGTAGGAACCTGAAATGCCAAAAGAGTCATGGTATGCTGCAGTAATATATCTACGGTCACCCTGTCTGGTGGTGACATACTACCATACCACGATCGCATACCCGATGCCACCACTGACGGTGGGGTATGATCTATATGGCTAACTGTCGAAGAAGACATCTGTGAGGGCCGTGTCATAAGACCATCCAGGGGTCAATGCCGAATATCTCTGGACATACATATATATGCATAACATGATACATGCATAACAGATAATGGATGACAATATGATATAGGGAATGGAAAAGACTGTGCATACATTCCTAAGTATATCATCATCTAATACATCAACTTTGTACAGCTACAAATACAGGGAAATGGGGCGCAGACGCCCTACTACTAACAGAGGGCTATCAAAAGATATAGCGAGAATGGGGAACAGCCACCCAATATCTAACAGAGGCCTATCAAAAGATATAACGAGAATACATCAGAAGAAGACAATGGTGTCGATATCCACATCATCAATCCTGTCCACCTAATGTAACTCCTCCTAAGTCACTAGATCTCTATTAACAGGGATGTCAGGCCTATAAAGAGGAGGATCTCCACCGGCAAAACCAAATGGGTCGTCCGAGGGGCCAGTGCCTGAGCTGGAAAGAACAAATGACTCTGCCTCTGCTGGATCTCTGCCCAAGTGTTGAATAAATATATGTGCCTGGTCCAACTGACGGGTCAAGCTATCAATCTGGGTCACATGAGTCGAAACTCAGACACAAGCTATCCAATCCGTCATCATCAAGGATCCAGGAACCATGTCCCCCATAAACTGTGTGGCGCGAGACTGGGCTCCAATAGTACGAGGAAGCCACCAACGCTGGAATATCTCTTGAGTATATGGACCCTCTGATAATGCAAATCCGTCAACACCCAACAACGGGATATCAATGGCGGGTGACTGTGATATAGGCCAGTGACGCCTGACAGGAGGTAAGATCGGTATACGAATATCCTCTGTGGTGCTCCTGATAGGACGCTCTCCTAGATAGAGCTCCCAACCGCCATCTGTGAAGAGTGGAACTCTCCTGGTGGAAATCAAATACTCGACCCCTGTCGGGTATCCATCCTCAAAACCCACTATCAAGTGTTCCCCAGAATAGGGAAGCCAGGTGATGGTGTCGGCCGTCAGCAACTCCAGCTGCATACGATAATGAGTGAATCCCTCCGCTATATAGACATCGGGCATAATCGAATGATGACATCTTCGTCCTCGTGGATAGGTATCTAAACCTAACACACTCACGGGACACAAACAGAGAAGCCTCTTATAGGCCCAAAACTGCCAACACAATGGCAAGACATCTGCTATCAGTAAACACTCTTAACCTATAAATGGGAAAAGACAAGAGAAATACTCACCAGCAAAAATGGGTAAAATCCTAGCCAAGCCTCGGTCAAACCCTGTGAGCGCATACGCATGCCCCGGAGAAAATAGGCAAAGGTATAAGAGCCCCAATCGTACTCTCCAATACGGTCCACGTCACGTGTAGCGCTGGCCAAAGCAAAAGATACCGTGGAAGAGTTATCTGCTATGAAGCAGCCTCGAATGATCATCAGGAACAATCGCCGCAGAACGCGATCCCTGATCCTGACATCATCATGAATGTGCTCACTCAATAGCCCGCTCACAGCATCCACGCTCAAAGGACCTGAACCGACGGTCCTACCTTTGAGCGCCGCCGCCGAAACTCCTAACAATGATCTGATGGCAGTAGGGGTAATATTCGCCATGCAAGGCACTGGCTCCCCTCCAAATTCCACGCCAGTGATAAATCGCCAATCCATCGGCGTCATCATCACCTCACATTCCAGCAGGTGGAGTGACTGAGTCTGGTGAAACCACCGCTCAGACAATGCCCTGAGGTAACCCCAGGGACAACGACGGGGAAGGATGGAGAAGAATGGCCCAAATCCCAACTCATGCACTACTGCTCTATAATCAGGATGAAGCGTCTGGTATATGGAGTGGATGCTAAACCAGTTCCCTCGAGGCTGTGTAAAACCTGAAACCTGCATGAAATGCAAATCTACGTCAGAACCCTTTAATCCTCATCAATAGGAAAGAAGGAAAAGCAAAGTCTAATGCCATACCTCGTTAGCATGTAAATACATCGATGGATGTCAGCCCAAATCACCCAGCAACTCTGGGTTCGCCACCTGAATACTCGGAAGCTCCCAACGAGGGACAGGTGCAGCAGGAGCGGGCTCCTTAATATCCAGCTCCTCGTCCTCAACGTTCGGAACATCTGCCTGGACAGGACGGATCACAGCCTCCACCAACCGACGAGGCTATCTGACAGAACGGGGACGAGGCACTTCAGAAGCCCTCCGCCGTACGCCAGAAGTGATCCTATAGGAACCTCTCGGCTGATCCGGATCTATAATATCTGGACAACAAGTCTCCAAATCACCTCAGAAAGGGTGTGGTATTTCCTTACCTAGAACTTTCTCTAATGCATTTATGATTATATGCATGCATGCATTTACTTTAACAAACAATAGAGTTAAAATGCATGACTACCCAATGCCTACCTTTTGAAAAAAAATTTCATAGTCCCCTTTGAAAATAGGACTATCCACATGCACTCAGGTATGTTTACGTGGCCATTCAGTAGCACACCTGCCCCAAAGTCATATACACAATATATGCATTAAAAATTAAAAGCATCATACATAAGGCCAACCTCAATGCTATGAGTACTTTGCCTTTCTACCTTTTGCTCATTGGACCTCAAATAGGACAAAAAATAGCAAAAAAAGTACCAATTTGACTGTCTCAAAAGTCAAATTTTTTCACATCATTATGTTCAGCATGGTTTAATACTAATATTTACTATGTTGAATATTTTATATCAAGTCATTTGTGTATACATAACCACTACTATGTGTTTAGATGCATTTCGTACGATAACTCACAATCTAACGAACAGAAACTAGAGAAAATACAGGCATACGTTACCAGGATAGTGTGGAACACTTGCACGGTGACAAAATTTGCAGAAAGCAACCCGAACTCAGCAGATCTGAAGATGGCTCGCGGTTTTCTCTAAGCAAAACAAGTTGAAAGTGACTTGTAAATGCTAGTGGCTGATGGATATATGATCCACGCCTGGTCGCAGGCCTATCTGCGGCTGCAGCAGGTACATCTGCGGCACCCCCATGTGGGTCCCATCCCTCCGGCTCGGTCCAGTTCGAGTTGTAAAGGAGGTCTTACGAATTAAAAAGGTCAAATCGAGAATAAAAACACCACGCGAATGAGCAAAACTACATACAATCGTGGTCTTCTCTGATGAGACTTTGAATCGGTACATCACACATTGGTATTCGCCCACACACAGGGTACACTATACCAGTTATCTCAAATGATCTCAGTCAAGCTCGGCAATACCGTACGTAGGTCCAATGCTGCTTTCTCAGGATCATCGTCCTTGTCAACCTAGTTCCCCGACGGGGGTTACAACGTGAGTCCCCGACGGGGGTTACAATGTGAGTCCCCGACGGGGGTTACAACGTGAGTCCCTGACGGGGGTTATAACAACGTGAGTCCCCGACGGGGGTTATAATGTGAGTCCCCGACGGGGGTTACAACGTAGATCCCTGGCGGGGGTTACAATGCGTGTTCAACCGTTGACACACAAATCAACGAAGGTCAAGCAGCCTTGACATTATCTCAGCCGATGGCAAGTAAACCCATTGGAGCATACACAGTTGTTCGATCAATGCATACGTCCCCAGTAGATCTCCCGAGGGGTTTACAACGTGAATTCACGGCAGGGGATTACCACGTACATTCAAGTCGTTGACACACACATCAATGAAGGTCAAGCAGCCTTGACATCATTCCAGCCGATAGAGGGTTAAACCTATCAGAGCTCTGGAGCCATTCGGGGTTCTTACCACCCGATTACCCATATTCCCCACCGGGGTGGGGGGGTCACAACGCAATGCTCCATTGATCTACACGACAGCGGAAGTCAAGCAACCTTGACAGTATATCCCACGAGATTTTTTAGTCGTTGATTCACATATCGGTGAAATACACGTCAACGAAGGTCAGGCATCCCTGACAGCATTTGCTGTTGGCAGTAACTCCAATAGAACCCTGACATGTCATGACGATACAAACCAGGAGATTGTCATCAAGGAGGATGGATGATGGAATATGTTATACACATCCTCAAACAGATCAAGCTTTATCCCCACATATCTCTTACACATAAGAGGTACCTCTGTAGGATCCAATCCTTATCTAGGAATTTGATGATAACTCCAACATCAACATCCTGACAGACTCAGATTATACATCAAATCTGGTAATCATTGCCAATCCCCGGTTGAAGCAACAGGGAGCCAGCAATTATCCTCAGCGTGTTGGGCTACAACCCCGTACACATGCATCATACATCTATATCATGCATGTTCGTCTTATTACGTTTCAAGTGTCTAGGATTATTTATCCTACCCATGCATCGCCATGCATGAGTATGATAAAGAGGGGCATCTGTAGACACTCGAAATTTTTTGTACTACTGACACTAATAGTGCAGGAAGGTAGATTCTTCTTTTATGAGAGAACCCTGAAAGACAATCCACAACCATATCGGATACTACCGGAGGTTCAGCATCAACCCCATATCGCAATCTGGGAGTAACTGTTCCAATCTTGGAGAACCCCGAGGCATGCAGATCAATATCAGAACACACACAGGAGAAGATCGATTAATCTCGGAGATAACCCCGAGGTATCCAGTCTCAGCCCTAAACATGGGAATAGCCTCCAACCTTGGTGATAGCCCCAAGGAAAGTAATTTCGGCATTAACCCCAGAAATGCTTGTTACAAGTGCAACCAGCTTCAATCTCGGCTCTCACAACGAGATACACTGTATCAGCCCAGCGATGACATCGGGAAGACAGACACACCTCAAAGATGATAATGAGGACTTTCAACCAATTGCAGTAGTCCAATCCCAGCGAAGCTGAGCAACGTCTGCTTTATCGACCCAACCCGGCAATAACACCGGTAAGGGGCAACATCGTCATCTGACCAACACGATACCACACCATGTTGTCTCAACACATCTACTCAACAACAGCCCACAAGGCTAACCAATCCCGATTTGCTATTGTGCGGGGTAACAGATGAAAGTTGAAGCTTGAAGACCGGAGGGCACCGTCCCATCTTCAAAGACTTCGTACAAACTCTAATACCATGCCATCGTACAAACTCTCGACAACGGCGGTCCGAACTAGGTCCTGTATACCTCAAACGGATGCCCAGATTGCACTTCAAAAAAACCGAGTGGACATTACAGTGCCCGTGTGGACGTACTTCGAGACGACCCGACCTGACAAAACCGGGCCGACCCGACCCGCCTTTGGTACACCTGCGGCACCTTTTACCTATAAATAAGAGGCTTGGGGTGCTGATTTTTAAGAGAAAAAAGACGGGGAAACCCTGCAGAATTCGCTCTACACTTGCCATACAGTGTATTTTCCCACTTTAAACACCTGTGAGCTCATATACATCCCTCTTTTGTACCTACAAAAGCCAGTGTTTACCCACTATAAAGATATAGAAGTCTTCTTTGGCAGTCCACTGTAAGCCTTCTCACACACTTTAGAGTCTTTCTCTTTATTTTTGCACACACCCTTCTACACGTTGAGAGTCGTGTGGCTTGCTTTTGCCCGGACTTCGGTCCGTGGTATCATTTTAGTCTATATATATATATATATATATATATATATATATATATTGACTAACATTATCGAGTTATGCCTCGGTTGAGCCTAGACTTCGGTCTGGAGCGTTTATTTGCTTTTCTATATATATATATTTTTATATATATGAACTGTGTATCGGACTTTGTTCGATTGAGCCTAAACTTTGGTTTGGTGCGTTTATTGCTTTAATATATATACTTATATACATTAACTATGTGTCGAAATTTGTTCGATGAGCCTAAACTTCGGTTTGGTGCGTTTAATTGCTTTCTTTTATATATATATATATATATATATATATATATATATATATATATATATATATATATATATATATATAAACTGTGGTCGAACTCCGTTCGGTAAGCCTGGATTTTATATCCGGTGCGTTTACATGCTTATATATATATATATATATATATATATATATATATATATATATATATATATATATACATTTCGTCCCACCTGGAGTTTACTTCGTGGTGGTTGACCGTTTTTACAGCTTTATCTATGTTTTGTCCCGCCTGGAGTTTCCTCCGTGGCGGTTGATAGCTTTTAACAGCTTTATTTACATTTCTGATCCCCCATGGAGCTACCTCGTGGTTGGTGATCATGTCTATATATATATATATATATATATATATATATATATATATATATATATATATATATATATATATATATATATATTTACGGCTTTTATATATATACATGCTTACTGCTTTCATACAAATTGCGGTATCATGTGAGCCTATGAATCATGTGATCAAAGATTCATCCCATTGGATCTAGATTCGGTTTCCGTGATAGACATTTTCAGCTGTAAGTAGCTTGTAAATTATTCTGCGGTGTCTGAATTTCCTCAGATGGTTTCCATACCCACGAGGAAGTCGGCATTATTTTGTACATTATTTTCGTATGGATGCTTCGCAGCCGTCAAATAAAATCAATCAAGCCGCGCATTTAATAAAATGGGAGTGCAAAAGGCCTCAATTACTATTGAGCGACAAGGTTTGAAAAAACATCTTTTGTAAATCATCATTGCCATATCTTGCTAAAATTGAATTTTTACATAAATTCAAACCCTGCGTATATATGTGCGAACGAGGCCTCGTACCACTTTCAAATAACAGCACATTGACTCACACACACACACACACATTTAGATAATAGTTTCGTGAAAAGAGGCGGTCACCGTGGTAACACGGTTGTCGGGGGGTGCCTAACACCTTCCCCCCGCATAACCAAGTCCCCAGACCCTAAATGAATCTCGGTTTCACCGACCCGTATAGCAGTGTCACATCACTGAGTCAATGTGCAAACCTTTTCTCGGTTGTGTTGGTACAACCATTTAAAATACCAACTGGCGACTCTTAACAATCCATCGTCGATATTATACATGTCGGACCTTTTTCACTTGTTTTTCAAACAAATCTCACCTAAAATGAGAACACCAAAGAACAAGTAACGGAAAGGGACATCTAAAAATCCTGACGTCGACAGCACCAAAGATCAGATATGGTAAGATATTTAACACATGCCAATATCTAAATGGATAAGTCAACAAGACTTGGCAAGTCTTTTACTTAATCATTAAGAAAAGGGTATTTTAGACATTTCGCATTTAATTTTAAAGGCATTCTTGTCATTTGCCCTAACCCTTAGGGTTCAGGGTTTAAGTTAGGGTTTAGGGTTTGAACCCTTTAAGGTTTAGGGTTTAGGGTTAAAACCCTTAGATTTTGAAAATAAATTCTAAATTTTCCAAATTAGGTTTTCAAAAATAGAAAATTAATATTTCTAAATTATAATTAGAATTTTCTAATTATATTAAAATTCCCAAATCAAAATTTAAATGTTGCTAATTAGGATTAGTATTTCCTAATTAAACTCGCTAATTAAGCAATTAGGGTCAAAATCATATATTAGGGTTTTAAAAATCTGGAACTGAACTTAGGGTTTTAGAATCTGTTTCTAGGGTTTCTTGTCCATTTCTAGGGTTTTCTAACCGAACGTGGACGTTCTAAATATATGCTTAGGGTTTGTCACATATATCATTTATCTGGTCAACCCTTGACCCTTAACCACACCATACAGACATATACACAGAACATAAACGCTTATTCCCTTAATCTTGAATAATTCACTTAAATTCTTTACAGAATTTCGAAATCCTCAAAATTCATTCTTAAAAATATCAAACACATACACTTATTTTCTGTCTAAGTCCTAATTTTGAACCTTAAGTCAATTAATTAAAATTTTAAAAATATTCAAAATTCTCGGGTTGTCACAGCATACATGAGCGCTCATCTAGTTAGACACCATATAATGTTCAAGTATGAATTGTAATGAGTTCTCAAATGATGAACTATACTAACTATGATTAAATAGTTGATTAAATGCGAGCATACGTGTTATAGGTGTCTAACATCCTTACATGACAGAATGATTAATGTACTTCATTACTTATGCATGAACCTACTTAGCCTTGGTATAAATTATCAAATAAAGCTTTAAAGTGTGAAAACAACTTTGAGTAAACACAAGAGGTTCTAACCTTTGACCAATGACCTCTTAACGTGTGTATATATTATTTGTTAACATTCATGCATGCTAAGAACTCAGATGAAACAAGAAAATAAATATTCAACTTTGGTCTGGCCAGGGGACGACGCAGTTGTGCCCATCCTAGGCCAAACTACAATGCAGCTGCGCTATAGGGCAGTGTTGCCAAACTATTTTAGTAATAATCTGAACCTTAAAGCATATGTGTATGAATGTCCTAAACTTAATTACTTCACTTAAGAGATGATTGAAGTATATGAACAAGTAATGGTTATATAAAACAAAAATTTGTTAAATTTTTTTAAAGCTTACAAAATGTAAAAACGATGTAGATCACGCATCTATAAACTTTAAAAATGTGTCAAACACATAGCAAGTTAAGTGTACGATAAATATATATATATATATATATATATATATATATATATGAATGTTGATGTCAAGTATGAGTGGTTAAGGTATACCTATACATACCTATATATTCTAAGAGTATGATGAGAAAGTGAAATGTAGGTTTTACAAGCATAGTTAGGAAACAATGTAACATTATTATATATATTTAGAATGTATGAAATATATGACTAATGGATGAGAATCCATGATTATATAAATGTGTAGGAATACACACAGTGCAGATAAGCTTTAAGTAGTTAAGTCGTAGTTGATAAACTACGAATCAGGCAAGTCTTTAAGTTCCTATTTGATATATGAATTTGATAACTATTAGTTGAGCTATATTATGCGATGAGAATGTTGATGTATATATATGAAATGCATATGAGATATGTATGAAATTGAAAGTTGATCTTTGATGATATGCTTTTAAAGTAAATGCCTATGCATGTTATGTGAGAAGTAACATGCGTAATAAATATTAATTGATTATGAATGCATGACCTGAGTATGCTATTATATGTTATGTGATGCATGAAAACTGTTAGAATTGCTGGGTTGTCAAGCTCACCCTTGCAAATAACAACTTTTGAAGGTTAAGGACTCACGATAAAGATTACGTGCTACTTGATAGATAAAGTTCAATAGCATCGAAGGAGATTTATTGATTTATTTAAATATATGCCCTTGAACCATGTTTAGGTTCTAGGAGATGTACACGATGGTAGTTTATGATGTGTAATACATGTTAAGTTGTACTATGAGAAATATAGAGGAATTCGAATAGAGATGTAAAGATTTATACAGTAATTCAAATAGAATGAATCATAACATAAATTGATTCAAGGATATGTAATTGATTTAAGTTATGATATCAATAAAAGATTTATTTTTAAGGAGATTGAAAAAA
Organism: Panax notoginseng; assembly: GCA_016801055.1. NCBI lineage: Eukaryota > Viridiplantae > Streptophyta > Magnoliopsida > Apiales > Araliaceae > Panax > Panax notoginseng. Next base: position 78,350,706 of record CM029018.1, read on the forward strand.
TTTAAATTATTTCGCATATTTATATAACATCGAATATGATATAAGACATGAATGGAATATGACCAAGATTAGAAACTTATAAAAGTTTGGGGTCATTATACAGATCCTAAAAATGGAAAGAATTTATATTCTAAATTGTAATAAGTAAAGTTATATTCATTAAGTTATGAATAAAATATATAAATAGTTTGACGATAGTAGTATCGTTGCGGACTGGATCCGAGGTTCGAAGGGACCCAGATTTGGGGGCTTCACACATCTGGCTTGGGAGTCATTGATAAAAAGCTCATTAATGGGTAACTCTTAATAGCCTAAGGTTATTAAGCATTGCACGGTCATCCTAAAGGTTTTGATTGTTAAAATGCAAAGAATAAACGTCTAATTTTGCTTAAGTTTAATTATGTGGTCTTTGTTGCTCGAGTTATTAGATTCTTAAGGGTGTTCTACACCCAGTGCCCTAAAGCCATCTGGCTTGAGAGTCATTGATCAAAAGCTCATTAATGGGTAGCTTTGAATAGCCTAAGGTGATTACGCAATGTACAAGTCAGATTTTAATGTCTTCATGCTAGTGCCTTTTGATCCTTTCTTGCATCTGCGTCTTGTTTTTAATGCTTGTTGATTGCTTGAGTTACAGAGTTAACACATTGGTTATTACAATCGATTGTGTGAGCTTATTTGGAGCCATGATTAGTTAAGATGGTTAGTCTTCATACACACACATAGAATGGATCGAATATAGTCTTATGCTTAAAATTAATTGAATCCTAATTCGTATCTGTGTTTGTCCTGTTCTTTGAGAGTAGTTGTTTTGAGCTTATAAGTCATGATGCTGGTGTATAATATTTAACTTCTTGCGCATTGTAATTTCGTTGTTGATGTTTTGTTTCAGATTGTTTGCTTGAGGACAAACAAAAACTTAAGTTTGGGGGTATTTGATGAGTGAGATTTATACCCACAAATAAGATCCTCTATTGCCTAAGAAGTTTCTTGTTCTTCGTAATCTATATAACTTTTATATTATTTTGCTTAATCTATGTGTTGCATGGCTTATTAGGTCATTTTCAGCTTTGTAGGGGCAAAAGGGCTAAATTTCCCAAACCGGCATTGTAGCGCCCATGCCAGGCTTAAAACTGGCGCTGCAGTGCCACTTCCTGGCAAATAGTGACATCGTCACAGCGCTGTAGCGCCCCAAATCCTTTACAAACTGGCGTTGCTGTTACCTCTTATTTAGTTATAACAAAAGAGCTCTAACTCATGCAAGCATACATGTGTCAAGAAGTAATATAGAGGAAGTAAAGTATCGATCCCACGGAGAAAGTTGTCTAATTTAAATCATTATGCATCAATTAAATCCCTATATTTATATGCCCGAACTAATGAATATGATTGGTGAATTACTCTAATCACAAATAACGACTAAAACAAGAATAAAGATGTAATAAATCAAATCTGAAAGTAATGGCATCCTAACTTCAATTAATACTTCATCTAATTACCACTATCATGCAAGAATTGTTCAAATATCATAAGAAAGTAGCTAAGAGCACTAATAAAGTCATAACCATTTTTCAATGTACTATGACCTACTTACATAGCATCCACAAGCGATAGACTCCATGTAATCATCAACATAACCAAAATCACTATATGTCTATGTGAAATTGCAACCATATTGAATTTTAGCACAAGCCCTTATTCTAACTCATACGGTGAAACAGTATATGTCTATCTGATTCATGAAATACACAAGCCATACAAAACAGCCCCATATACGTATGCTATCATGATTATAATCTATACTTGCATGTACATTGTCAGTTCCATACAAGTACTGAAAAGAAATGGTGATTAAGCATTCATACATGCAAAACAACTGTGATAGAAATCCCATATGATATGTAATACAGTCCAGCATTCAAGCATGCAACTAAACTACATATTAAAATCCGTTAGAATCCCATAATGGAGTTTAGTTCATGACTGAACCAAAAGCCATTATGGGATCAAAGCTAAACATGGCTAATAATCAAACAATTGAAAGATGAAGGATATAAACGATCAAACCAATTACTGATTTTAATCCACTAGTAACATTCAAATCCTCATATAAATCCAGCAAAATACTAATAAACATCCACAATGATAGAAAATCCCAATAAGAATTAGAAAAGTTGGAGTTTAGGCTTCGTTCTATGTTGGAATCTCTCTCAGCGCGTAAACCCTAGTTCACAATATGAAAATACATAAAAATTGATAAATGATGCCTCCTACACAAGTCAGAAAACGTTTTTAATTAATTACAACCCTTAAAATTAGAAATTAAAATAAATAGCTCAGCAACATCAGGCATCGTGCGCGGCCAAACGTCCCTCCTCTGCAATCCTTACGCGGGCGCGCAACTTGCAGTGTGCAATGTCTGTCCAGCCGGGTGCTCGCGCGGGCGCGTGTCCTAAAGCTTATCCTGCGCGCGCGGCCGCGCGACTTTTGTAACTTTGGTTCTGCTGCTGCAATGATCTGTTCTGCTGTTCATTCTTTTGTCCATCCATGCTTAGTCTTCGGCTCGACTTGATCCTCACACTATGCGTCCATAGCCTCATGCCATCTACATCACCATATCATGCCATATCCTGCACTTTTACACCAAAGGAGTTTTAAGTAAATGCAATGCAAAATATCATGAAATGCAACTAAAAACACACTAAAATGTACTTGCGATTGGCACAGTTCGCATGAATTGCTATCCAATAAGTAGGTAAAAAACCTACTTATCAAATACCCCCAAAACTTGAACTGTAACAACACGATATTTTCTATATAAATAAATAAGAAATTTTGTGTATAATTTTTTTTATATTTTCAAGATGAGGATTTGTACAAGATAATGTATATATATAATTATGTGGTAAATAAAAATATATTTATTACATAAATATTTACAAATAAATTTATTTTAAAATTATTGATTTTTATAAAATATATTCTTATAATAATTAATTTATAGTTGAAATATTTTTATTAATTATTTTCTACGAAAATATAATCATATATTATTTAAATAATATATGGAGTGATTTTTAGAATATATATAGTAATTATTTTATTATATGAGATTTAGTATAGATTATTAAGTTAATTATTTTACCTTAATTATTAAGGTTAAATATGAAGAATAAATCATATATGGAATCCAAACCCTAATTTTGGATTTTTATCAGGGAATGAGAATAACAATGTAATGTTAATTATATTTTGATTTTTCAGTGCTATAAATATGTACTGTATGTACGTATTGATGATGATTGGTCAATTACGGTGTTTAATTTCAAAACCCTTTTATTAATTGATTAAACCCTAATTTTACTAGGGGGGAACCCTAATTGGAAAATCAACTGTGAGTTTAAGACTGTTATATAACTGTGTTATATGTTTTATGTTGTGTATTAAGTGATTGATTAGGTAAACCCTAATTAAAATTCTAGAAACCCTAAATAATTTTTTTGAAATCCCTATTTATTTAAAAACCCTAAATTTTAATTAGTAAGTTCTAATTAAAATTTTATTTAACTTTAAACTTAAATTTTTAAACCCTGGAAATTATTTGGGGAACCTTAAGGTTTAAGATCTATTGATTTTAACCTAGATTCAAGTGTCATGGACAAGAATACCCTTAAAATGTTTTGTTAGTTTACTAAAATACCCTTTTGGATTTATTTTAATAGATTTCTTGCAAATCTTCTCATATCTTGCAAAGTCATCACTCTAGATTTATAGCACATGCCTAAAAATCATTCAAGCTTATCCACTTTGACACCTTGCATGTTAGATTCATTGCATCTATGTTCTATAAATAGATTGAAGGAGAGAGAAAATCATTTGCTAGCCATTTTTATGCACAACACCCAAGCATTCTCTCACAACCCAAACCCACAAAAATTTCAAGGAATCTCAGTCACAAGACCAGCCCCACGATCACCTTGAACAAATTCAGAAGCTAGAATCAAAACTTGTTCATATATGGTATAAACCTAATTTGAAAAATCTGATCTTAGTTGCTATGTTAGATGTTAGTTTTTATTGTTAAAATATGTTAGTTATAATCTATTTTGATGATCTGGGTTGGTATTATACAGATCCATAACATCTAAGTCTTCAAATTGATGATTTTCAAAAATCTGGAAAAACTTGGTTTTGTGGTCTGACAACGAATGTCAGTGGCCACAGATCCTTTCTCGTTTATGATTTGTGTTGTTTTTAAGTTGGTATTGGTAGCTTGTAATGTGGTCTTTAGTCTGCAAAAAGAATCAGGGCCATTTGATGTCTAAAATAAAAGTTATTAACAGTCAAATACCATTGACTGGCATTGACCGGACTATTTCTAGGCAACCCAGAAATCGGATAAGAGCATCTGATAGGATATTTGAGGCTCTAAATCTATCAGGTTTTTGGTGTTTTAAGTTTTTTTTTAACTATAAGGTAGTATGTTATGTTAACTGTCGATTCAAACTTTTATATAGTCTAAACATCATTCGTGTTGGATTTAATGAACGGTCAAACCGAGCAGGAAGAACATGAAATACATTTTATGGGAAACCCAAAAAAACGTATGATCATGTATTTCTGACAAGGTTTGACTGATCTGTATATGTCGATTCTGTTGATGTTTTGTTGATTTTGTGCAATAGATTTGTAGCCTTACATGTTGGCTAAACACTGCAATTCTTATATCACTTAAACATTGCCGAAATCACAAGTTGTGGAAGCCCAAAGTAGGCTACATGAACTGTTCTTCATTTCTGGGTAACCTAAAAATGAAGAACAGCCACTGACAACTACTTTGCTGGGTTAGATCTCTTTGGTTATGTGTGATATGAACTTGATTGTTGTTGGATCTTGTAGTCTTGCATTAGTACTACATGATCTGACAAATAACATCACCAGAAACACAACACACACGTAGTTAGACCTGGTCACTCGGCAATGGGCTTAATGTTCTAGGTTTCATGAAGAACACCTCAAGAACATCTATAGCTACAGTTTCGTCGCTATAGGGCCCTTTAGCGACAGTTTCCTTATAAAATTAATTAATTATATTAAATAAATAGAAAAATATAGTTTTTAATTATTAAAATACCAAATAAATTATTAAAAATTATTTTGAGGTCCAAAAATTAGTATTTAATTATTTTGAATATATTTCATAAATATTTAATATTTTTGAAATATTAAAAGTATTTATTTTATTTAATTATTATATTAAATAAATTATTTAAATATGATTTTAATACATGAAAAATCATTTAAAATTATTTTATGATATAAGAAAATATTTTAAGTTATTTTTAATAACTTTTAATATTTTGTGATGAAATTCTTTAATAAATTAATATTAATGAAAATTAAGTTATTTACTAAATGAATTAAATAAAATAATTAAAAATGATTTTATTATATTAAAAATTATTTTAAATAATAATAAGCTATTTAAAAATATTTTAAGTTATAAAATATAACTTTCAATATTTAAAGGCAAAATTTCATTAATTAATTATTATTAATGATATTAAGGTTATTTAACAATTATATTAAATAAATTAGTTTAAAAATGATTTTAATATATTAAAAATTATTTTAAATGTAAATAAAGTGTTTAAAGATATTTTAAGTTATAAAATATAACTTTTAATATTTAAAGAATAATTTCATTAATAATTTAATATTAATGATATTAATTTAATACTAAATGATATTAAATTTATTTAATAATTATATTAAATAAATAGTTTTAAAATAATTTTATTAATTTAAAAATCATTTAAAAAGGATATAAATGAATTAAAAATATTTTAAGTTATACTTATTAACTTTTAACATTTGGATAAATAAAGCATTAATACTTTAATATTAATGGTAATTATTTAAGAATGGTTTTAAATGTTTTAAAAATCATTTAAGGGTAATATTAATACTTTAAAAATATTCTAAGTTATTATAAATAACTTTAATATTTTGAAAATGATTTCATTAATAGTTTAATATTAATTAAATATTAATGATAATAGAATTGATTAATATTTAAATCATTTAATAATGATTCCGATGTTTGAAAATTCATGATAAATTATAATAAATGTTTTAAAATTTAATTAAGGCATTTAAAAATAATATGACTGATACTAAGTTATAGGACAGAGTATTAGACTCGATAATTACCCGATAAAGCCATCGGTACACCGACATGTTTTAGAAATTGATCTGGACTTAGATATTTTGATTAGATATGTATTTATTTGTGATTCAATGGTTGTTAAACATGGGTAATAATGTGATTAGGTTATGTGCTGACTGCGAAATGCAGTACTATGTGTTGAGATATGTTATTCTAATCAGTAAAACGATCTTATTTTGATAGGTGTGAGATTGAGATAAAAGATAAAACTAAGTTGCAATTTGTAAGCAGCACATCATGCAAGAATCTTACCTTTACATTTTCTTTATGCAATGGACATGGTAAGAAGTTTCAGAATTATAATATTATTATGCTATATTATTAACCCTATTGTGATATATTCTTTATCCGATCATTGTTTATCAACATATTAGTATATGGTAATTCAGATATATATATTATGTTCGTTAATTTCTAAATATGGTTATACAAGTGTCCCTACTTGGATAATTATTGTATTTAATCATATGTTGATATATATATATATAATATATATATATATATATATATATATATATATATATAAGCCGTATAATCTAAGCTATTTGACTAGCTAGACACAGATATCGTTGAATATGATAAAACTTCTTTGTATCCTATCAAATTGTTTTAGTTCGGATTCCAAACTAGTATGAAACATCCCGATCAAGGGAAATCTTTTATGCGCCCAAGGCGGACAGAGTGAATGATGCCCTCGTTCTTGCATATAGTATTGATCAATACGGGGTACAACGGGCTGATCATCCCCGTGCCCGTAAGTTATGACGGTTTGCAGATGAATTTCTGTTTAACCTTTTCGAAAATAAAAACAATGTTCATAGTATGTCCCTAAACCCTATTTATAGTCATTACGTAGTTTCAAAAATTTGAAAAAAGGTTGTTATGTTATTATTATCGGTATTGATACTTCACAACTATTGATCTATTGTAGAAGGGTAGTATAAAGAGAACATTTAAATTTTTTCAACTTATATATATAATTTCTATTACTTGATGGGCACTTAAATGCTCTTTCTTGCTTAATTTAAATATTTTCGGCTATGTGTAAAGAACCAGAAAGCTCATGCAGAAACAAAGGGAAAGGAAAGCTAACCAAATAAGATTTATGGTAGTTTATGTATTAGTTTGATATTATTAAGACAAGTATGATATTAATTATATATCATGGGTTGTAATGAATGTTTAAAGGTTACGTACTTGGGATTCAGACTCTGATGAATATGTAAATTAAGTTGATTTTTATATTATTGTTATTATTATTAGTATTATTCTGCTCATATAAATGGTATCGTGAAGCACCGAGTTTGGGTTTCAAGTACCCGAATTTGGGGGCGTCACATCATGGTATCAGAGCTTAGGGTTAAAAATCTTAGGTGGGCTAGACCTTAGGCTATAACCTTAGAACAGAGGGAAACGTTGAAAATATAAATAACTCATATAGAGTTTAAAAAGGAGATGAATTGAATAAATTCATCATCAAATAAAATAAAAGATAACTTATATAAAACTCTTATTTGCTGTGTGTATATACTATATGCTAATCAGGATAATTTATGTGTGTAGATGTCCGGTGGAAAAGGCTTGTTATATGCATATAGCATGAAGAAAGATCAAACCCATACACCTGAGCTGATATCGAAGCCAATAGCTAAAATAGAGGCTCACAATGCAGACAACTCAGACGATGTGGTTATTGTAGAAAACGTAGTACAAGATCCGGAGATGGTAGAGCTGACAGATAGTGATTTAGACACTAAAGTTGAAGCTGATCACGCATCAACGGAGGTGCAGAATCTGAGAAATAAGATTTCTTCCTCTAAAGGCTGTAAGTAGAAAAGCTGTTGAACAGTCAATTGCGTCAAGCGTTAATAGAAATAATGGAAGAACAAGATAAGCTTAAAATCCAAATTAATCAGATGGGAGCCTCAAACAACACATCGTGTGCAGCTCCGAGCAAGAAAGGAAAAGAAAGATAGAAGATCATGACTTAAAAAAATCCGGTAACAACCAAGAGGACGCCACCAAAATAGAAAAGTGTACAAACTGTGACAAGAAACATGAAGGCGTATGCATGAAAGGGAGAAAGATATGTTATATTTGCGGACATGAGGGGCATACCTCTCATCATTGTCCCGACTTTAAGTTAGTAGCATGTTTTATCTGTGGGATGAAAGGTCATCGAGTGAACGGTTGTCCAAGGAAAAGACTTAGTAAATTGGTAGTATAAGTTATGTTGTGTAGGCATGTTTAATGTAATATGTGTGCTTAGTATGTCTGTGTAATGTAATATTCTAAAACTTTTGTGCTGGTCAAGGTTATAAATCCTGATTTTTATAGTCACAAAGGGATGAATGATGTTTAAAGCATTATGTGCTAAGTTATGTAAAATATTTGTTAAATAAATATGAATCTATGTTTGAGTGATGAAACAAGTTTAAAATATTAAACTTATATGATAAGGTTTAGAATGTAAGTTAAATTTATGATTTTATTTAATCAGATAATGCCGCCAAGACGTCGAACTCGCAGCCAAAGGGCAGAAGAATCTGTCAATAATGTTGAGGGACAACAACAAGCAGACCCGATGCAGAACTTCGCAAACATGATAGCTTAAGCTATGCAACAGAGAATACCAGTTGTAGGAAATCAGCCGGACAACCGCTTAGCTAACTTTAAAGACTTTAAGGCTGTAGGACCGTCAGAATTCAAAGATACAACTAACCTGTTGAAGCCCAAACTTGGGTTAAGGAAATTGAAAAGGCGTTCGTAATAGCTAGGATAACTGAGGGGCAAAAGACCGCTTTTGCCACCTACATGATGAAGGGTGAGGCAATTTTTGGTGGGAGACGAATCAGGCGAGGGCAAGAGAAGGTGTAGTCACATGGGAGATGTTCAAAACTTTATTTTTTAGAAATTATTTTTCACCTAGTATGCAGGCGATGATGGAGATAAAATTTTTAGAGTTTAGAAGCAGGAGAATATGACGGTGTCAGAATACGCCGTCAAATTTAATGAGTTAGCTAGGTTTGCCCCGCATCAAGTCGATACGGAGGCTAGGAAAGCTTGAATGTTTGAGCTGGGAATAAAACCCTGACTCTACAACAAGGTGGCAGTGTTGCAGATCCCTACATTTGCAGCACTCACGGAGAAGGCGATTGTTGCTGAGGAGGAAAGTGAGGCCATGAGCCTTTACAACAAGGAGAGGAAGAATAAGGGTAAGACCAAAGGAGCTGGGAAGGTAGGAATTAATAGTGGGAATAGGGGTGATAGTAGCAAGAGGAAGGGAAACTACGTTGGGAATGTCCAGGTAAAACAAGAAGGTGCTAAGAAGCAGGTGTTGTAGTGTAAGACATGTGGGAAGATCCACTCGAGGGAATGTTTAAAATGGAAGTTTGTATGCTACAAGTGCGGGTAAGAGGGCCATATCTCTCCCAACTGCCCAATCCTATGATGAATAGTGGATGTTTTCTGTGCGGATCGACAGAACACAGGGTGAAGGATTGTCCGAAGAGGAGGGTGGATGAAGGTAGTGTGAACCCGGGCACTGGCAGCGGAACTTTATCAATCACCGGACCGACTTCGTCAAGCAAGCTAACAAAATCAATGGCAAGGGTCTACAACATGACAGTCCAGGATACGGCAGCAGCTGGCAGTAGAACTCCAGGTATTATTCGTATAACTTTTATTTTTTTATATATATGATTTTTATATATATAGTAAATTGTTTCTAAAGAAATTTTGTGGGAGGAATTTGAGTTCTTTTAGAAATCAAATTTCCGTTTAATTAGAAAGACAAGCTTTATGTGAATAGTTAAAGATCAGTTCGATCAAATTATGATCGAGATCTACTTGCACTGATTATGTATGCTGTGTACCCTGGTATGTATAGGTTTAAAAACGGTGATTCCGGGGACGGAATCTTTATAAGGGATGGTGAATGTAATAACCCGATATTTTCAATATAAATAAATAAGAAATTTTGCGCATAATTTTTATATATATATATATATTTTAAGGATAAGAATTTGTACAAGATAATGTGTATATGTAATTATGTGGTAAAAAAAATATATTTATTACATAAATATTTACAAATAAATTTATTTTAGAATTATTGATTTTTATAAAGTATATTCTTATAATAATTAATTTATAGTAGAAATGTTTTTATTAATTATTTTCTACGAAAATATAATCATATATTATTTAAATAATATATGGAGTGATTTTTAGAATATATATAGTAATTATTTTATTATATGAGTTTTAGTACAGATTATTAAGTTAATTATTTTACCTTAATTATTAAGGTTAAATATGAAGAATAAATCAGATATAGAATCCAAACCCTAATTTTGGATTTTATCAAGGAATGAGAATAACAATATAATATTAATTATATTTTAATTTTTCAGTGCTATAAATATGTACTGTATTTACGTATTGATGATGATTGGTCAATTATGGTGTTTAATTTCAAAACCCTTTTATTAATTGATTAAACCCTAATTTTATTGTGTATTAAGTGATTGATTAGGTAAGCCCTAATTAAAATTCTAGAAACCCTAAATAATTTTTTTGAAAACTCTAATTATTTAAAAACCCTAAATTTTAATTAGTAAGTTCTAATTAAAATTTTATTGAACTTTAAACTTAAATTTTTAAACCCTAGATATTATTTGGGAAACCTTAAGGTTTAAGATCTATTGATTTTAACCTAGATTCAAGTGTCATGGACAAGAATACCTTTAAAATATTTTGTTAGTTTACTAAAATACCCTTTTGGATTTATTTTAATAGATTTCTTACAAATCTTCCCATATCTTGCAAAGTCATCACTCTAAATTTATAGCGCATGCCTAAAAATCATTCAAGCTTATCCTTTTTGACACATTGCATGTTAGATTCATTGCATCTATGTTCTATAAATAGATTGAAGGAGAGAGAAAATCATTTGCTAGCCATTTTTATGCGCAACACCCAAGCCTTCTCTCACAACCCAAACCCACAAAAATTTCAAGGAATATCAGTCACAAGACCAGCCCCACGATCACCTTGAACAGATTCAGAAGCTAGAATCAAAACTTGTTCATATAAGGTATAAACCTAATTTGAAAAATTTGATCTTAATTGCTATGTTAGATGTTTGTTTTTAGTTTTTATTGTTAAATGTTAGTTATAATCTATTTTGATGATTTGGGTTGGTATTATACAGATCCATAACATCTAAGTCTTCAAATTGATGATTTTCAAAAATTTGGAAAACCTTGGTTCTGTGGTCTGACAACGAATGTCAGAGGCCACAAATCCTTACTCGTTTATGATTTGTGTTGTTTTTAAGTTGGTATTGGTAGCTTGTAATGTGGTCTTTAGTATGCAAAAAGAATCAAGGCCATTTGATGTCTAGAGTAAAAGTTATTAACGGTCAAATACCGTTGACCGGCATTGACCGTACTATTTATGGGCAACCCAGAAATCGGATAAGAGCATCTAACAGGATATTTGAGGCTCTAGATCTATCAGGTTTTTGTTGTTTTAAGTTTTTTTTGTAACTATATGGTAGTATGTTATGTTAACTGTCGATTTAAACTTTTATATAGTCTAAACATCATTCGTGTTGGATTTAATGAACGGTCAAACCGAGCAGAAAGAACATGAAATACATTTTTTGGGTAACCCAGAAAACGTATGATCGTGTATTTTTGACAAGGTTTGACCGATCTATATATGTCGATTCTGTTGATGTTTTGTTGATTTTGTGTAATAGATTTGTAGCCTTACATGTTGGCTAAACACTGCAATTCTTATATCACTTAAACATTGCCGGAATCACAAGTTGTGGAAGCCCAAAGTAGGCTACATGAACTGTTCTTCATTTCTGGGTAACCTAGAAATGAAGAACAGCCTCTGACAGCTACTTTGCTGGGTTAGATCTCTTTGGTTATGTGTGGTATGAACTTGATTGTTGTTGGATCTTGTAGTCTTGCATTAGTACTACATAATCTGACAAACAACATCTCCAAAACACAACACACACGAAGTTAGACCTAGTCAAACCTGGTCACTCGGTAAAGGGCTTGATATTTTGGGTTTCATAAATAACACCTCAAGAACACCTATAGCGACAGTTTCGTCGCTATAGGGCCATTTAGCGACAGTTTCCTTATAAAATTAATTAATTATATTAAATAAATAGAAAAAAATAGTTTTTAATTATTAAAAATACCAAATAAATTATTAAAAATTATTTTGAGGTCCGAAAATTAGTATTTAATTATTTTGAATATATTTCATAAATATTTAATATTTTTGAAATATTAAAAGTATTTAATTTATTTAATTATTATATTAAATAAATTATTTAAAAATGATTTTAATACATGAAAATCATTTAAAATTATATTATAATATAAGAAAATATTTGAAGTTATTTTTAATGACTTTTAATATTTTGTGATGAAATTTATTAATAAATTAATATTAATGATAATTAAGTTATTTACTAAATGAATTAAATAAAATAATTAAAAATGATTTTATTATATTAAAAATCATTTTAAATAATAATAAGGTATTTAAAAATATTTTAAGTTATAAAATATAACTTTCAATATTTAAAGGTAAAATTTCATTAATTAATTATTATTAATGACATTAAGGTTATGTAATAATTATATTAAATAAATTAGTTTAAAATTGATTTTAATATTATAAAAATTATTTTAAATGTAAATAAAGTGTTTAAAGATATTTTAAGTTATAAAATATAACTTTTAATATTTAAAGAATAATTTCATTAATGATATTAATTTAATACTAAATGATATTAAATTTATTTAATAATTATATTAAATAAATAGTTTAAAAATGATTTTATTAATTTAAAAATCATTTAAAAAGGATATAAATGAATTAAAAATATTTTAAGTTATACTTAATGACTTTTAATATTTAGATAAATAAAGCATTAATACTTTAATATTAATGGTAATTATTTAAGAATGATTTTAAATGTTTTAAAAATCATTTAAGGGTAATATTAATACTTTAAAAATATTCTAAGTTATTATAAATAAGTTTAATATTTTGGAAATGATTTCATTAATAGTTTAATATTAAATAAATATTAATGATAATAGAATTGATTAATATTTAAATTATTTAATAATGATTCCGATATTTGAAAATTCATGATAAATTATAATAAATATTTTAAAATTATATTAAGTCATTTAAAAATAATATGACTGATACTAAGTTATAGGACAGAGTCTTAGACTCGATAATTATCCGATAAAGCCGTCAGTACACCGACATGTTTCAGAAATTGATCTGGACTTAGGTATGTTGATTAGATATGTATTTATTTGTGATTCATTGGTTGTTAAACATGGGTAATAATGTGATTATGTTATGTGCTGACTGCGAAATGCAGCACTATGTGTTGAGATATGTTGTTCTAATCAGTAAAACGATCTTATTAATGATAGGTCGTGAGATAAAAGATAAAACTAAGTTGCAATTTGTAAGCAGCGCATCATGCAAGTATCTTACCTTTGCATTTTCTTTATGCAATGGACATGAGTAAGAAGTTTCATAATCATATTATTATTATGCTATATTATTAACCCTATAGTGATATATTCTATATCTGATCATTGTTTATCAACATGTTAGTATATGGTAATTCAGATATATATATATATATATTCTGTTCGTTAATTTCTAAATATGGTTATACAAGTGTCCCCACTTGGATAATCATTGTATTTAATCACATGTTGATATATATATATAATATTATATATATATATATATTATATATTATATATATATTATATATATATATATATATAATATATAAGCCGTCTAAGCTATTTGACCATCTAGACACAGATTTAGAAATATTGTTGAATATGATAAAAACTTCTTTGTATCCAATCAAATTGTTTTGGTTCGAATTCCAGACTAGTATGAACATCCCGATCAAGGGAAAACTTTTATGCACCCAAGGCGGACAGAGTGAATGATACCCTCGTTCTTGCATGTAGTATTGATCAATACAGGGTACAACGGGCTGATCACCCCCGTGCCCGTAAGTTATGACGGTTGACAGATGAATTTCTATTTAACCTTTTCAAAAATGAAAACAATGTTCATAGTATGTCCTTAAACCCTATTTATAGTCATTACGTAGTTTCAAAAATTTGAAAAAAGGTTGTTATGTTATTATTATCGGTATAGATACTTCACAACTATTGATCTGTTGTAGAAGGGTAGTATAAAGAGAATATTTAAATTCTTTCAGCTTATATATATAATTTCTATTACTTGTTGGGCACTCAAATGCTCATCCTTACTTAATTTAAATGTTTTCAGCTAAGTGTGAAAAACCAGAAAGCTCATGTAGAAACAAAGGGAAAGGAATGCTAACCAAATAAGATTTGTAGTAGTTTATTTATTAGTTTAATATTATTAAGACAAGTATGATATTAATTATCTATCATGGGTTGTAATGAATGTTTAAAGGTTACGTACTTGGGATTCAGACTCTGATAAATACGTAGATTAAGTTGATTTTTATATTATTGTTATTATTATTAGTATTATTCCGCTCATAGAAATGGTATCGTGAAGCACCGAGTTCGGATTTCAAGTACCGGATTTGGGGGCGTCACATGAACTGTTGCTTGCCCTCAAGCAATGCATACTAATGAACAATGAAAATGCAGCTATATTACTATGCAACTAAATTATGATGCAACTAATCTCACATTGTTTCAGCTATCACAGAAATTCAGTCCAAAATGCCTCAGCAAATTTTTCCAGATTCAAGAATACAGATTCAAACCAAACTGTAGGCATAATGTCATACACTCAGTTAATTCATAAATGCTATAGAGATGTTGTGTGTGTGTGTGTGTGTGTGTGTGTTGTGTTTACCAAAACTTGATTTAACCAAAGGATACTCATGCTATATTGCTCAAAACAGAAAATTATAGTCTAAATTAGGACTCATGTATACTTAGGCAACAAAGACTGTTCCAACATATTAAAGCAAACTAAGGTTCAACAATGGGCTTAACTACTTTATTTCTACTCACGAGGGCTATTTTTGCTCTTTCCTGCGGTGTTTATTTCTATTTTTCTTTTTCTTTTTTCTTTTTCTTTTTCTTTTTTTTTTCACATGACTGTGCATTGCCTCATTCCATTAGGCAAACATTGTTATCCCTTAGCGAGATTTCAACCAACGACTCCCAGACCATTAAAGACCTTAGGGCACTAGGTGTTAAGACACCCCTACAGGCGTACTTACTCAAGTAGCTATGGCCCCGAAATAAGACTAGTCACGTTATTGCTATTTTTCTTTTCTTTTTTTTTTTTTTTTTTTATACATAGCATACCCATATTTTTCCCATAGTTTGAAAATCAATGTTTTACGCAGTCTAAGTTCACTTTCCACGTATTTCCCTTTCTCTTTTTTTAAAACTATATTTTCTATCGAGCAATTCAACACATAATTCTTATACCTACAAGTGATTGTGAACACGTCTGTGCAAACCGAAAGCATTTAAACAACATTATGAATTGCATTGTGTAAAATATTATATCTCAGCTCATGTTATCCCAAAATACTCAAAAATCTTCAAAATTCACTATCATCATCGGCTAGACAAAATTTTCATAAGGCTAGGCTTTGTGAGACATGCAAACTAAACATGAACATTCAAATAAACATGCAACTATATAACAAAAATAAACTATATGATGCAAAAATTAAACTAATCATGGAAAAACTACATGCAACTATACTACTACCCCAGTACCCCCAAAATTATAATATCTAATGCCCCATTGAATGAAGGTAAAGGGTAAAGAAAACTCCCTAATGATCATTGGTACCACCCTCCTCGGGTGGTGAATCTGGTGGTGGATATGGCACTGTTGTCCCGAACTGAGGCCACTCTAGCATCGTTCCTTGCTGCGCAAAAGCCTAAACCAATGCCCTCGCGAGTCCCGTCGCAAACGTTCTGAAATTATTGTACATGGCATTGACTTTTTGCTCTAACCTTCGGAGCTGGCGATCACCATGGGCAGTAGGTGCTTGCATGGATGGGCCTACCTCATCTGTCTGAGGGGGCTGCTGTGATGGCTCTGGAACTGTGGGTCGAAGAATAAATCCTCGTCCGCGGCGGGTGTGGTTCGCCTCCTGCCCAATCCTCAAATTTTTCAATGGTGGCATGAGTTATGTCATGGCTTGGGTATTGCATTTGTTCGTTGCCCCAGTTGCATCCCTGATAAGCACATAGCATAGCAACCACTGATGCGTGTGGAATGCTCCCAGTGGTGCCTCCCCGCAGATATCGTAACATATTCTGATGGATGAGATGACCAACGTTAATGTATTTCCTGGTGATTATGGCCCACAACATAATTGCCCTCTCCGCTGTGATCTCGTGCTGAAGAGAGGAAGGCACGAACTTGGCACATATGAACAGATTCCACGCCTTTGCATTTCGGTTTAGGGCTGTAGCTGGGAATATACGAGGTTGATTCGTGCCGACTTTATAGGTCCATTTGGTGCCAGGCACACACACTTCAGCAATAACCAACTCCAAGTGCGTCTCCAAATGTGCACTGATGACCCAGTTAGCAGCCCCGTTGGCGGTGTATCGGTAAGTGTAAAAATGGCTCAGATGGCAGGGGGTCTGTAATCTATCTCGAATCCACGAACCATAGATATATCGCTCATGGTGACCTTGTCATTGGCATAAAACTCTCGGACTATGCTCATCGGAATGGGTGTGGGTGTGGCAGTCAGTCCACCCGAGCCTCTCTCATGAATCATGGCACATAATTGACCATATTGCCCCTTCGGTTTGAACCCGCGCTCCTTGACAAACGTCTTCACCACAATTCTGTAATACTCCTGCTGAGCTTCCAAGTTTAGAAACTTTGTGTGATCAATAATATCCTCCCCTTGATTGCCCGAAGAAGATGAAGAAGAAGATGAAATAGAACGTGCTCGCTTAGGCCCCATTTACAATTGATAAAGATAGCACAGATTATCTGACTGAGAATGAAGAAGAACCAATGATGATATTACCCCCAAGCTCGTTTCTGCCCAACCAAATCAGAAGCCCTAGTTTTATACTGCAATTGGGGAAGTTAAGTAGATATGGAACGTGGAAGAAATCGTGGATGATTACGTGGTGGAGAGATTGATGGCTTCGATATTGTAACAAATAGAGAGGAAGAGACGTGCGATATAGAGACTGATATGATTGCGCTTCTGTTATGATTTCAAATAAGAGTCCAAATGGTCCTAACTCATTTTTAAATTTTAAAACTCTTTCAGTCCGGTGTCGCGCGCGGCCGCGTGCTCTTTCAATAGCTTTCAGGCGAGCGGGCACGTGAGTGGCATTTTCTGGTCTGGTATGTGTAGCACACAGGCGGCGGTCTTTATGTTGTATTCATTTCGCTGCTTTTCCGTGCGACCATGCTTCTGCACTACTGAGTTTACTTCCAAACTGCCTATCAGTGATGACTTCAAT